>JAODAL010042595.1:0-34648 GCA_025379985.1 Phyllomedusa bahiana | reverse complement strand
CAATCGCTGGAGCATGTGGCGGGTGGAATTCCAGCGTGTTGCCACGTCAACAATGAGACGGTTGACGGGGATGCCGAGCTGACGCTGCAACGCAGCCAGGCGGGACGAAGCAGGGTGCGAACGGCGGAATTGCGAACTTAGACTTCGAGCCTTCCTCAGCAGGCGTCCAGACCGGGTACTCTTTAGAAATTTCTGGACGACAAGGTTCATGACATGTGCCAGGCAAGGGATGTGCTCCAGCTACCGATCTTAAGGGCGGCCAGCAGATTTCGCCCGTTATCGCACACCACCTTCCCTGGCACAAGGCTCTTGTCACCCAGCCAGCGCTCCGTCTCGTTGCGGAGAGCCGTCCACAGCTCCTGACCTGTGTGTGGACGGTCTCCAAGACAGATTAATTTCAACAACGGCCTGGTTTCTCTGGGCACGTGTTTGCCACCAGAGACCTTGGGAGAAGGAGCCCTGCACATCCCTGCGGTTTTGAAGAGCGTGCGCCGAGCCTAAAGCCACCGTCACCCCAGTGACTTTCCACCCTGCTCCCCCAGTGAGCTGTCACAGAGATATAGCGGCCTTGGCCGTGCTTACTAGTCCATGTGTCGGTGGTCAGATGGACTTTTCCGGACACAGATGCAGACAACGTGCTTGAATTTTAGATGACACGTGGCTCGCCAGGGCAGGGACAGCTTTTCTGGCAAAGAAATGCCTGCTCGACATCTGGTATTGGGGGCAGGCAAGGGCCATGACGTGGCGGAACCCATCTGTGTTCACCAGATGGAAAGGCAACATTTCCAAGGCCAAAAGCCTGGCAATACCGACATTCAGGCTTTTGGCTTTGGGAGGGTTTTGGGGTTTTAAAGTGTTTCTTCTGCTCCCAAACCTGGAAGACAGAAGGCTCGCTGCTAGACTGGCCGCTGTACGGCGTGCAGGTCGTCAAACTGGCGGAAGGAGAAGGGGTAGGATGGGTCTCTGGTGGTGCTGATGGTACTCGGGTGACGGTGGAGGCTGAAGCGGAGGCTGATCCCTGATCATGACTCTGAGAGACATGGGCAGCTGAGGAACACTTGGTGGTGGTGGAGGAGGAGGAGGCGGAGACAGAGGGTGTGACAGTGGTTGGATCCCCGGCGTCGGTCTGGCCTTTTTTGGCCAAGTGTTGCCTCCATTTCAACTCATGCATTCCCAGGCTTGGGAATAAAGAACACTTCAGTTTGAACTTGTGCTGTCCTTCCTTCATTGGGAAAATAATGGTGGTCACACAAAATATTTACACTTTTGGTACAATTTATCCATTTTTACTTAGGGGTGTCATGAGGTGCCATGTTGTACTTACAGGGACAAATATGAGAATGTGAGAGTGATAACACCTGCACCCCATTCACACCTGACACTTTGTAACACTAATAAATCACATAGCATCCTGTAGGGAATATGACAAATTGGGCACAATTTGTCCGTTTTGATTTAGGGGTGTACTGACTTTTGTTTCCAGCGGTTTACAAGGTGTCAGGTGTGTTGAGTTATTTTGATGGCACTTCAAATTTACACTGTTGTACACTGACTGCTTTATATTGTATCAAAATGTCTTATCTTCAGTGTTGTCCCATGAAACGATATAATACAATACTGTATACCATCAAGCAGACCTGTTTGAAGCTGTAAGTCACTTTTTATGCTGAGGACAGGAGCTTCTTTGAGTTATGGAGTTTATGCACATTGGTTCCCAAAGGAGCCGCTCATTATGGCACATGTAAAGAGCAGTACAGAACATGCAATACCATACTGTAAGGTAGGGAGGCACTAATAGCCCCCAATTACTGCAAGCTTTTCAGTAATATAGATGTTGTAAAAGTGAAATGTTCATGATAATTGGTTGGATCTTGCAAACCAATCCCAATGCCGCCCGTGTTTGTGACATTGTGGGCCACATCTATGAAAACTCCCTAGGTCTAAAACTCACTTTGTGGTCCAAAGGAACCAATCAGAGTGCCCCTCTCATTTTTCAGAGCACTATATGAAATGAAAGGGACGCAGTGATTGTTTGCAATGGGCAACACAGTGAGTTTTAGACCTAGGGAGTTTTCATACATGTGGCCCTGTATGTTGATTCTGGTTTCAAGATACAATGTCCCATGAAAGACCATTGTATGTTGAAAATGTCATATTCTGAGGCCGTTGTAACTTGAGGGATGACTGTGCTGTGCACCAGACCATATATGTCTTTTTTCATCCACAAATCTACTTCTTAACCTGTTAGTAGCAGCCAAAATGTTAATAAATAAAGATTTAATAGTTATAATATAAAATATCCTCCATTAATCTTTTTTTCCTGTAATATAGAATCCCTATCTTGGAAAGGAATTAACAGCTAATACATGCTTATAGGATACACTATGAATATGCCATAAATGTCTAAGATGAGCTGCCCCTTTAACCACTCTTTTTTCTTAAGCCTTCTGCTTATTATCCCTTCTACCTACAACATGCCATAAACACATAGAAAAGAATTACAGTGCAATATAATCTGTTACCAGGAGAGCACACAGAGTAAGCAGTTAGGTATCTTGATTGAAAAGTCAGTGTTTCAATGATCTAACCATAGAGAATAATAATATGTCACTGAAATGGAGTATCTTGAGTCTAAATGCTGCCTCTACATTTCTCTCTCCCTTGTTTAATTTATAAGTAGATTTCTAGGGGATACCTCACATTGCTACAGACATGGTTATTTCCTTTTTCTCGCTCATAACAGTTACCATTTAATATATAAAATAAAAGTCAAGCTAAAGCAACATTTTTGCTTACAATAGGCAATGGACTTTTTGGGGGCAAACTCAGTATATTTTTATAGCGATATTCAAAGTAATGAAACTTTAGTGAAAGGAATATATCTTTTTAAAGCTTACTTTGCAGAGAGAAGAGGCTTTTAGTGGTCTCTTTTGTATTGAAGTGAATAAACCCATTAAACTGCAAATACATCAGAACACTTGTGAGCAAAACAGAGGATATATCTACAAAACAAGCATAAACCTTTCCTATACATGTAGAGGGCCCGTGACAAACTGTTTATTTTCAGAAAGCTTTCATCTAAGGCTAATTATG
Source organism: Phyllomedusa bahiana (assembly GCA_025379985.1). NCBI lineage: Eukaryota > Metazoa > Chordata > Amphibia > Anura > Hylidae > Phyllomedusa > Phyllomedusa bahiana. The sequence goes on along the minus strand of JAODAL010042595.1, from coordinate 31,555 downwards.
TACTGAAACAAGCACTTGGATAAAATTCAGACATTTGTATATTAGTTAATATCAAATTCTTGACTTTCAGTCTCTTAATTTCTATTAATATTTCCTACTGGGCAGACAATAAAAGAATAGGGCTCCTGTCTTTTCTGTTTGGGGCCCTCCTTCTTTGTTGCTAACAAAACACACAAAAGAAAAAAAATAATTAACATAATGGTACAAAATAAATCTAATAGGAATTATAAATATGTATGTCCATCATCTACATATAAGACACATGAAGAGTTGATTTGGGGTTAAAACAATGAATCAATTACCAGTGAATTTTTTTTGGTCCTCCTCCTTACCACTCCCTTAAACATATATCCCACACCGAATAGCAACACTGAGACACCTAATTGCTTGATGAAGGACAGGCATACACTTTTTTTAATTCACTGACAAGCGTGTGCTACCACTAAACAGGTACCAATATAACTAATAATGCAACCATAGAAAATGACCAGATACCAAGTCTATGTAAGCTGTCTGCAAACTGTATAAGAAAATAAGATGAGACACAGTCGCAGGCAAAATATACAACAATTAAAGAGGATCTGATTGCTCTCCTGACATGTCGGTTTTCAATAAGTACTTGTCTTTTCCTAGTACTTGTCAGCTAAAAGGAAAAAATTCCTGACCCTGACATGGTTGTACATTATAATGCTGGAAAAATAGCACAAGGCTAATAGGTGGTGCAGAGTAAGGGTGATAAAAAACAGTGGTTTTGCCCCATGGGGCTGAATGCAGATAGTCTATGCATGGTGCATGGATAACCTGCAATTTGCCTATGCAAATATTGAGCCTGGGGTTGACCATTAGCAGTGTGTCAGTTAGCTGAAGTGTCTTGTTTGCGAGAGAAGCGTGGGCTAGATCTTCATCTACTGCTTTTGGGTACCTCAAAACCACAAAAGTTGACCCAACAGGCAGCATCTTTAAAAGACTCTCAACACTCATTTTTGTGTCCAGTCTATTTACCATTGGAATATCACAATATCATATCATAGTGTTTAGCATTCAGAAGATTTATTACAGAAAATACTTTGCTAATCTCTTTATATTACTAATCTGTGATATGACAAGTTGAATTATGATATATGTGGCGAAGATATTGCCTCCTAGGAATGAAGGAGTGGTAGTTTTCATGCACAACTAAAAACCCAACAAACACTCATAGTGGTTCTCTTGATCCGGAGTATTTCAGTGGTCAGATTCCAACCAACCACATTATCCCAAAACTGTCCCATTCAAATTAATGGGGTTGCCTCACTACATCGCTTCATCTTACCTCAGTCCTGTTTTGTCAGTTTCATTTTTGAATTCAGGGGCGTGTTTACTGGCTTGTACTGTCCTGCAGTGACGAGCTGCTGGGGACATCAGGTCTGCAACTATAGCAACCAGCACTGGCAGTCTATCAGGAGAGATCAAACAGGTCTGTAGCTATAGCAACCTGAGTTGCTGCTGCAGCCCATACAAGAGGGGATATCTAGGAATAGGTAGGACACTGTTAATGGACACATATTACAAAGTGACTTGTTTTTGCAAAATCTTTAACATAAAAAGCAATTCTTGTAGTCAGACAACTCCTTTAAACCCCTTTAAAGTCTGGACAACACTTAAGGTAAGTGTGTTTAAAAATAATATAAAAGTCATTTAGTATGAGTAGAACAAGTTTGTGGAATTAATAGTCGGCAGTGGTGTGTTTAGTGATGAGCTATCAGTTCTTATTTAAAAGCAAAATGAAATAAAGCTTGGTTTACCTATATAAATTAGACGTTTTAAACTAAAAGTCCCACTTAAGATAAAATGTACAAGCAGGCAGATGTTACAGCAGTAATGTTCTTTATCCCCCATTAAACTTCAGTGCCCTGTTGTTTAGAAGCATTTCTACAATTAAACTAACTATAGCACTGGGTAGCAGTTTGAATGACAATAACAATTATACCTTTATTGAGTTTAACCACAGTCTTTGTTTAGCGTATACAGAATACCTACTGTATTCTAATGCAACACAAGTTTCTATTGGGTGGGTCTGACCTTCCCAAATGCTCACTCTTTCCTCCACTATCCCAGCCCTGATCCCCCACCCCGTCTTTGACTACATTGATATCTCTAGTAAGAGTGACACAAGACATCAAAAGAGTTGTTAAGGAGCAGGGGGGCAGATGCAGGGTGGGGATATTAGAGGATAGTGTGGGCACTTGCAGCAGTTAGGCGCACCAAAAAGGTTGTAGTTAGTTTAATTGCGAAAACAAGTCTCTGTAATTTCTGTTTGCAGTGTAGGGGGATCTTTATGACAGACACATTGGGAAACATTTCTGAATAATGTATAACTCTTAGACAGTGTAAACTTAGAGCAGATAGTCTTACTAAGTGCCTAATTTATTTAGTGTTCATAAATCTGGTGCATGTTTAGACTGTCAAATCTAAGTTCACACCTCCTATTAGTTGATTTACTTTATGTTACTAATTGCACCAAAACTTTGATGCATTTTTTTGTTTCCTGGTTTCGCACGCTAATCCACAACTCATTTGCACAAACCACATCCCTATACCAAGGTCATACCTTTTTTGTCAGACAATGCACAGAGGTATTTACAAACTGTCTAAAACACTATAAATGTGATGTAAAGCATAAACGGCAGTCATTTATGTGCAAATTCTTCAAATTTGTGTTATTTAACTACAACCATACAGTATCTCTTTAAACAGCTCTCTTTCTATCTCTCCTCTCTCTCTCTCTCTCTCTCTGGCTCACTGTCTCGCTTGTGTGCTGTGGAGGTTTCTAAACAATGGCAGATTGGAGAGGAAAAGCTACAAAAGTTGAGGAAGAAGGCATTTGGCTTGATAAATACAGTTGAAACCAGTAGTTTACATACACTATATAAAAAGACACATGCATGTTTTTCTCACTAGCTGACATGAAATCAGAATAAACCTTACCCGGTTTAGGTCAATTAGGATTACCTAAATTGCTTAAATTTTCCAAATACCAGAGAGAGAGAATTTTTTAAGGCACTTTTTTCGATTTCTGCAATGTCAAAAGTTTACATACATTTCATTTTAGGATTTGGTAGCATTGCCCTTCAACTGTATGACTTGAGTCAAACATTTTGTTAATCCTTCCACAAGCATCGCACAATAGTTGGTAGGAATTTTGGCTCATTCCTCCTGACAGAACTGGTGTAACTGAGCCGTATTTGTAGGTTCCCTTGCTCGCACCTGCCTTTTCAGCTTTGTCCATACATTTTCGGTAGGATTGAGATCACGGCTTTGTGATGGCCACTCCAATACATTGACTTGGTTATTCTTCAGCCACTTTGAAACCAGTTTGGCAGTATGCTTCGGGTCATTGTCCATTTGAATGACCCATTTCCGTCCAAGTTTTAACTTCCTGACTGATGTCTTGAGATGTTGCTTCAGTATTGCCACATCATCTTCTTTCCTCATGAAGACATCTATTTTGTGAAGTTCACCAGTCTCTCCTGCCGCAAAACAACCCCACAACATGATGCTGCCACCCTCATGTTTCACAGTTGGGATGGTGCTCTAAGGCTTCCAAGCTTCTCCCTTTTCCCTCCAAACGTAAGGATGGTCATTTTTGACAAACAGTTCAGTTTTAGTTTTGTCAGACCACAGGACATGTGTCTAAAAATGTAGGTCTTTGTTCCTGTGTGCATTTGCAAACATTAATCTGGCTTTACATGTTTATTTTGGAGTAATCGCTTCTTTCTGGCAGAGTGGCCTTTCAGCCCATGTTGATACAGTACTCATTTCACTGTGGATAATGATGCAACCTTACCAGCTTCCGCCGGCATCTTCACAGGGTCTTTTGGTTTTGTCCTTGGGTTGATATGCACATGTTGGACGTTCATCTCTGAGACACAGAACCCATCTCTTGAGTGGTATGATGGCTGGACATTTCCATCTGCTTTGTACTTGCATTTAATTGTTTGCACAGATGAATAAGGCACCTTCAGGTATTTGGAAACTGTACCTAAGGATGAATCAGACTTATGCAAGTCCATAATTCTCTTCCTGATATCCTCGCTGATATCCTTAAACTTTCCCATAATGTTACACACAGAAGAAGTGTGTTTCTGGTTTTAATTAAAATACATCCACAGTTGTGTCTCTAATTAACTCAGATGTTGCCAATAAAGCTTTCAGAAGCTTCCAAAGACATTACATCATCATATGGGCTGTCCCAAATTGTTTAAAGGAGTAGTAATCATAGGGTAGGTAAACTTTTGACTTTGCAGAAAGTAATAAAAATGCATTAAAAATTCTGTCTCCCACATTATTCTGGCATTTGTCAAATATAACATAAAAACATAATATTCTGGTATTCCGAATGTAACTAAAACGGGTAAGTTTTATTCTGATTTCATGTCAGATAGTGAGAAAAACATGCATATGTGTCTTTTTATGTAATATATATATATATATATATATATATATATATATATATATATATATATATATATAGAGTGTATATTTTCTCTCTACTATTAAATTTACTCTAGTAGTTAAGATTAGTGTTCCTATATTTTTTCTAACCATGGCAAGTACATTTCAGGATACACTTTATAAGCCGCCGGGGAGAAGGAAAAAATGTTACTTGTAGCCTCCGCTACACTGTGAGGGCTGGTTCTATTTAAAGCAATGCAGAGATAGAATCACTGCTTATCCAATCCCTATCGCAGATATTTCACATGTGTCACACATTCAGTATTTATAAGATTTTTCCACAACTGAGCCAAGATTAACTCAAGATATGCATATATTTTTTACATTTAATTTTAGGTACAGTTTTGTCATGGTCTCCAGTGTGATGTTTGCAGTAAAAGTGACATACTAATCTCCATTCATTACACATACAGGATGAAGGCTATAGCCATATTCATCTGACTGTACAGCACTGACAATGTGTTCTGTATCAGGTGGGTGGTTGTACATGTGTAGGTGGAAAAGGAACACAGTCAAATTCCTCACTCCAGCAAGTAATTCCTGCAAACTCCTGATAATACATTCTCAATGCATTCCACTGTCGTCACTGTTATTGTTAAAAATATTTGGCTGATGAAAATAGGAAGAGATATTTAATATGCTTTATATGGTACTGCCCTGAGCACACTATGAACGCCATGACAACAAGTAGCCGCAAGCTGTCATGTTATTTGTGTTCTAGCTGCAAAGCAGCATATATAAAGGATGCAGCTGACAGGCTTCCGGAATATCAATAGCAGTCCAGAAATAAAAATATCGGGTTATGAAGTTTAGAGTCCTTAGAAATGTAGAACATGCATATGAAAGCAGATCGAAAGTGTCCTGCCGGGATTTATTTGCTGGTAGTAAACAAAAGGTTATATTGTAGTGTGTAATAAAAACCCATGTAATGAATGAAAGCTCTGTGGAGACCTAAGACCTACTTTTACATTTGCTATTTGTTTGTAGTTAGCTATATTTTCTATTGATAATAAGGCATTCTTATTAATGAATAGGTTTTACATCTAGTGTATGTATTGTATCTAAATGCTGCAGTAAGGATTTTCCAAACATGATGCTCGAAACAGAAAATAAGTTTGAAAGTTTAATATGTAGTAGCAATAATGTACTCATCAGTCATTGATACAGTGTACATTTGGTGTGCCCTCAAAATATCTCAACGCACAGCCATCAATGTATAAACCGCTGGCAACAAAAGTAAGTACACCCTTAATTGAAAATGGACATTATTTTCCAGCACTGCCATAATTCTCTTGGGGATGGAGATCACTAGAGCTTCACAGTTTGCAGCCACTGGAATACTCTTCCACTCCTCCATGATGACATCACAGAGCTAGGAGATTTTAGAGACCTTGTGCTCTTCCACCTTCCATTTGAGGATGCCCCACAGATGTTAAATAGGGTTTTTTTTTCATGTATCTCTATTCTTAAATTTACTCCCATACCATTTTATGTATACTTTAATTCGTATTCTCCATCATGACCATTTTACCCCTCCTTTTTTCTACCACCATTCACATTTTTTCTAGTTACATATTTCATTTTCCTCCAGTCATTACTCCCTTTTTCATTTCTCTGCAGATATTATTCCCTTTTATTTATTTATTTTCTCCTCATCTCTGTCCCTTGTCCCTTTATCTTGCCCCTATAATATTTCACTCCTGCATCTCCATTCCTCTTCCTCTCTATCATCTTCTTATGAGCCTCCTTTTTCTATTTTCTTATTTTGCTCCACTGTCCCATATTCACATTAGGATATATTGCTTCTTCCCCTCATTCTCTTACTGAGTTTGTGCTTCTCTAACCTTCTCTACTGCTCTTTCCTCTCTTTCCCTTACTGTGTCCCAGTATCTCAACTCCCACAAGTAATGTCATGCCTCTCATGACTTTAAGGGTAAGTTCAGATGGCTGATTTTGATGCTGTTGGTGGGAACTCTTTTCGGGTTGATTCCTCACCCAAAACAGCATCAAACAAGTCTCCTATGTAAAATAGTGTTATAGTTCACACACAACAAGATTTTTAAGCGCGTTTTCGGCTCTTCTTTGGACACTATTTTGGGCACTGAAAAAGAAGTGCCATGTCAATTCTTAAAGCATTTTCAATGCTTAAAATCCCCATCTGAATTAATGGAGAGTTTCAAAACCTCATACAAAACTTTTGCGCAATTTTAGACTCTTTCTTGTGTTTCTGAAACATTTTTTAGCACTTCTTCCGATGCCGCTTTTGGCTATTGATTTGTATAGATGTTTCAGAAAGAATACCTCGTTCAAAATCCCATCCAAAGCCTTATCAAAACCTTGTCTAAAAAGGTGCTTTTGAGGCGCTTTTCAGTCAAGATTTTGATGCTGATTTTGACAATGAACATTCAGCATCCAAATCAGCCATGTGAACATACCCTTACTCCCCTCCAGTGCAACTCTGCTATGCAGGAATAGCTATTATGCTGAACCGAAAGGTCTAGACAGGAAAACACACTCAGCTCCATTATTTATACACTGCTGAACAGTTTAAGTGTGCAGGACTGCCTAATACCACCAGTAAACCTAGCAAAACCCTCTCCCCTCGTAATTCTTTGCTCTGATTTCTTTAATTTGTTAAGCCATTACCTTTTGCTTTACCTTAAGTAATTGATTCCTTAACTACTTCTCCATTTAGCACTGTCTGGAGATATACTGTTTCATGTGGTCCATACTGATACCTATATTCTCTGCTGGGTAAGCTTCTCTTGCTCATTCCTGCCTCCCTCACAGCCCTCTTATATGACGCTTATTTTTGTATACCCCATTTTTTCCTTCCAGTTTTGGCTGGCTCCTCATTACATGCATCAGTGCCCATTTACAAGATTTTCTCCAAATGTTGAGCCCACTTTCTGTATATTCTCACTGTATACTCCCTGATGTGTACTCTACATCCTTACCTGCCTTTATTCTCTCTTTATAGCTCTCTAAACCATTAATTCACATTCTATCATCTATTTCCTAATTATGCATCGGCTATATAGTCCATACTCCGTTTACCACCTTCCTTTCTATTCTTTCCTTATAGCACTGGTATTATTTTCCTTCTTCCACCCTTTTCCTGCTCATACCCTTCCCATCGCCTAACCAGTCACTTCTCTAGCCTTCCCTCTAGCCTCTCTCTCTTTTTAAATAAAAAAAAAATCAGATTTTTCAGTACATTCTGTCATCGCGAATCACCAATTCAATAAGGTCCAATGCTCAGTCAAGAGTCATTATATCACAGAAACATATTAACCAAAGAAAGAATACAATGACACAAAAAATCATAAGAAAATATATATTCACAATCTTTATTGATTCAATAATAACTATTAAAAACTGATATGTCCCAAATAGAACAAATTAAAGGTAAAAATAATTTTAAATAATACTCATATCAAACAAGGCATACAAGTCAGACCATTCCTGAATATAGAAAATTAATTAGAGTGTATAATATATAATATTTAACACTAATGTAATAAAATTAAAGTGTCATATATTAGAAATCAAGTGATTAAATAGTATATAGACACATAAAAATGGGCACAAAATAATGCCACACCTCTCACACACAATACATTACCAAGTGTATATAGGAATGGAGGAGATGCACTGCCAAGGAAATGGGATAGCCTCGACGCACGTTTTGCCAAGCTTTATCAAGCTTAACATTCTGTCATCGCACCTGCTTCTTGTACTTTATTTTGTATTATTTTTACCTATGTCTGATATTATGTTTTTTTCATGACAGTGACTAAACATGATTAAGCTTAATCATAAACCGAAACATTGTATCTTTGTCACAATTCAACATCAGTTTATTTCACTTTATTGACAAAACTAGTGAGATTAGGTAAATTATCGTCTTCGAGATGATTACCGATTTTGGGAACAATCTCGTCGATGTACGATCTTCGATGACGATTAATCGCCGATTCCCATTTAAGTCTATGGGAGAGGAAGACCAGGTTCATTTTTACACCCAAACAGGTGAGGTAAAGCTGGAATTAACATCCACAACAGTAAACTGGATACGTGGCATATCTTAGTCAGGACAATTAGGCTATAAGAGTCACAGAAAAAAAATTCACAGGCTAAAATAATTAATTCCTTTCAATGGCTAACTGAAAAGATGAGGACGGCGTAGCCACAGCAAGTACAGCAGTAGCAGCTGCTATGGGGCCACTTTGACACAAAACAAGACACCGGTATTGGAAATGGCACATGGTAACTGGCAGGAGACCACTATCACTTGTTGCATCAGGGACTAACAACTTGTCATTATATGTGGTGGCAAGAAGAATGTCCCAATGGGGAACACGGAGGTTCAGCTGGCAGGGCCCTAGTTAGAGTCGGTGTGGCGAGACCCAGGGCTGCCGACAGTCATCTATTAACTGTTTCATGGCCACATGCAGCTAAATCAAATATGGTGCCCACCCATTACCACTTCCTATTTTTAACAGTTCACCGGGCTCCTTTTTGATTAGGGCCCCTGACTGCCCTATTGGCACCCCTGGCATCCATTATGAAGTATAATGACTCTCCAATAATTACCATATAAAGATTTTTATTCCCAAAAATACAATATAAATACAAAAAATTCAGCTATCACAACTAGATATGGGCGAATCGATTCTAACGAAGTGGAATTCGTTTAGAATTTCAGGTAAACTTCGGTTCTGAACGAAGTCGAAGTTGGGGTACTTCGGGTGAACGAAGTGTGCTTTTGATTGATAAAATGGCTGCGAGCACATGGCGCTACATGGGGCAAAGCACTCTGGGAGGAAGAAGGGCATAGCCTGCATGACATGTGCAGAGATGAAGCCAATCAGAGACCGGCGGGATTCTGTGACGTCACCGCACTATATAAGTCCGGGCGCGACACTGGGAGCTCATACCGCTCTCACTGTACTGATCAGGGAAGGTGCTGCCGCGGCTGATTGTTACTGAAGAACTGATTTTTATACAGCGATTTTTGTGGGGTGTCTCAGCTTGTCTCAGAGACTGCTTCTCTTAATGTTCTATTTCTGATTTTTTTGGTGTATTGGATCTGAAGTCCAGTGCATATACATGTTAATGCTATCTGCTCACAGCACATTGAATATCCAAGGGGCATCTAAGCCAGTTCCTGTTGTATTCATTTAAAGAAACAGCGTTTTTATAATACAAATACCACTTCATTTTTGGCTGCTCAATTCTTTTGCGCAATTTACATCCAGGGGTTAATTAAGCGTTGTTCTGCTGCTGTTGTGACTCCAAGAAACCGTTTTTTTTCACCGCCAAAAAATAAAATTTTCCTGTAGCATAATTCACAAGCGAAGGTTAATTACAATTTTTTTCTCTTGTTGTGTAGCGTAGCAAACACGCAATTGTAACACGCTACAAAGCTAGTAGTTTCCGGCTGCTCAATTCTTTTGCGCAAATTTACATCAGGGGTTAATTAAGCGTGTTTTTGTGCTGTGGTGACAAAAATAGACCGTCTTTTTCACCGCCAAAAAATACAATTTTCCTGTAGCATAATTCTCAAGCGAAGGTTAATTACAATTTTTTCTCCTGTTGTGTAGCGTAGGAAACACGCAACTGTAACACGCTACAAAGCTAGTAGTTTCCGGCTGCTCAATTCTTTTGCGCAATTTACATCCAGGGATTAATTAAGCGTTGTTCTGCTGCTGTTGTGACTCCAAGAAACCGTCTTTTTCACCGCCAAAAAATAAAATTTTCCTGTAGCATAATTCACAAGCGAAGGTTAATTACAATTTTTTCTCTTGTTGTGTAGCGTAGAAAACACGCAATTGTAACACGCTACAAAGCTAGTAGTTTCCTGCTGCTCAATTCTTTTGGCGCAATTTACATCCAGGGGTTAATTAAGCGTTGTTCTGCTGCTGTTGTGACTCCAAGAAACCGTCTTTTTCACCGCCAAAAAATACAATTTTCCTGTAGCATAATTCACAAGCAAAGGTTAATTACAATTTTTTCTCTTGTTGTGTAGCGTAGAAAACACGCAATTGTAACACGCTACAAAGCTAGTAGTTTCCGGCTGCTCAATTCTTTTGCGCAATTTACATCCAGGGGTTAATTAAGCGTTGTTCTGCTGCTTTTCTGACTCCAGGAAACTGTCTTTTTCACCGCCAAAAAATACAATTTTCCTGTAGCATAATTCACAAACGAAGGTTAATTACAATTTTTTCTCTTGTTGTGTAGCGTAGAAAACACGCAATTGTAACACGCTACAAAGCTAGTAGTTTCCTGCTGCTTAATTATTTTGCGCAATTTACATCCAGGGGTTAATTAAGCGTTGTTCTGCTGTTGTACTCAGTAAAAGAAACTTTGTTTTTCACCGCCAAAGAAGAAATTCTGTAGCATAATTCATATCCGAAGGTTAATTAAGCCTGTTTGTGCTTTTATATTCAGTAATATACACAGTGTTTTTAAACGGCACATACAAGTAAATTTTTCCTGCCCATTTGTGGAGAGCAATTTATATCAAAGGGTTACCCAAGCTTCTTAGTGTGTTCATTTGGCGTCAAATACAAGGTGTGTATTTATCATATACAGATATCTTCATCACACAGTGTCTGTACATTTAGAACAAACAGTATGTCAGACAGAGAGGTGGCAGGCTCTTCACCTGCGAGTGGCAGAGGCACAAACATTCCTGGAGCAGGCCCAGGTCGCAGCACAGCAAGGGGACGTCGCAGCAGGGGTCACTCGGTGAGGCCACAACTGCCGCTGTCATCTAGTGGCCGTGTGTTGTTCAGCAACCCAATGGTTCTTGATTGGTTGACTAGGTCATCCACTTCCTCCCAGATGACATCTGACAACCCCAGCCAAGAGTCGGTGGGAACGTCAGACACAACCCTTAGTTGGCATGGCCCGGGAGCAGGTCAGCGGCCCTCACCTGTCCTCAACCCGCCTCTGTCCCTACCGGTTCCCTGAGCCAGAGATCGACTATGTGGTCTGGGCTCAGCGCCACTATATATAGCGAGGATGAACAATTTGAGGAGGGCAGTCAGCAGCTACTTGGCAGCGAAGAAATGGGGCCAATATCCCCTGCTTCTTGCAGTAGGTGGCAAAGTATAGATGTTGAGAGTGGCATGGGAGGTCAGCCTCCGCATACCAAGACCGGTGATGAGGACAGCAGTGACGATGAAACACAAATAGATGATGATGTAGCCGACCGCACTTGGGAGCCGGGTGAGGCAAGGGCTTCATCATCGTCAGGAGAAGAGGGCGTCAGCTTGCGCGTCAGGCAGCGGCGCAGCCAGCAAGTGGGTCGTGTGGTCGTGAGTCAGCAGGATAGCAGCAGTGTGAGGTCGGGAGCCAAGCAGCCACGGGGTAAAAAACCCGCTTCGCAGGTCAAACAAAGCAGCGGCACAGGGGCTCAGCGAGGCAGCGGCGGCAGTAGTCACTCAGTGCGGAGCGTTGGCGGTAAAAACGATACTCGGCGGTGTGGCAGTTCTTTGCTAAGACACACCGGAGGAGCCGAATATGGGTATATGTAGAATCTGAAAGCAGAAATTGAAGCGTGGCCAGGGAACTAACGTTGGCACCACGGCCCTGCGTCAACACATGCAGCGTCACCATCCGGTGGCCTGGGAGAAACGTGGCTCAGACGTGGTGGTCCATCCTGCCGCCGCAGCAACAGCAGCAACAACAGCGCCCAGTGGCACGCATGCCATTGCAGCCAGTCAAGGCCCAACACCTCTGCAGAAGGGAGCTGTTTCTCTTTGACATCATCTCCCGGTCCAGATGCTCCTGCTCCTCGCTACTCATGGCGCCAGCAGTCGTTCAGCGAGGCGATTGCAAAGAGACAACAGTATGCGTCCAACCATCCTAAGGTGCAGCAGCTGACCGTGCTCCTGTCAAAGTTGTTGGTACTGCAGTCCTTCCCTTTCCAAATGGTGGACTCTGCACCATTCAGAGAACTAATGGCTTGTGCCGAGCCAAGATGGAGAGTTCCAAGCCGTAATTTCTTTTCCAAAAAAGCAGTACCAGCACTTCATAAATATTTAGCACAGAAGGTGGGCCAGTCCTTAAGCTTATTGGTTTATTCCAAGGTGCACGGCAGCGCGGACGTCTGGAGCTGTAACTACGGTCAGGGCCAGTACATGTCCTTTACGGCCCACTGGGTGAATGTGCTTCCGGCCCAGGCAACACAATAACTTGGACAGGAGATGACGCTTTCTCCTCCACGTTGTCAAACTGCTGCACCTGCGCCAATGTCCGCCTCCTCCTCCTCCACCACCACCACCATCTCAGCCTCCACAAGTACTGCTCCATCATACCACATGTGTAGGGCACAGTGGTGTCACGCAGTTCTACACCTGGCTTGCCTCGTCGAACGAAGTCACACAGGAGAGGAACTGCCCGCGTCATGCAGCAAGAAATCGATGTGTGGCTTTCTCCACGCAACTGCAAATCGGAACCATGGTCACGGAAATGGGAGGAACATTGGTCCGTGCTGCACCGAGGAGGGATGGTCCATGCGCCCTGCATGGCGCACGTGTTCAATCTGGTTGTGAAAAGATTCCTGAAGTCTTCCACCGATCTCAGCAGATTCTGAAAATGGCCAGGAAACTGTGCATGCACTTTATCCATTCGTACAAAGCCAGGAACATCCTCCTCGAGTTGCAGCGGCAGAATGGCCTCCCCCAACACACTCTGATATGCGATGTTTCCACCCGTTGGAATTCCAGCCTGCACATGTTGGACCGACTGTATGAACAGAGAAAGGCCATTAACGATTTTTTTGATGATCCAGGCAGACAGAAGTACTCCCCTGTGTAACTTTGATGTCAGCCAGTGGCAGCTCATGCGTGACACCTGCCGTTTGTTGAGGCCATTCGAGGAGGCGACGTTATTTGTCAATCGCCAGACTACGGGATGAATAACGTCATGCAACTGCTTCATGTCCTGGAACAGATGCTGAAAAATCTGTCTGGGCAGGGGACTGGAGACGTGGCGACTACATCTCGTGGCCACATGAGTCCGGTGGGGACTGAAATGGAGGAGGAGGAGGAGGAGGAGGACATTGGAGCAGAAGCATTGTCTGGTGAAATGAGTGGATTTTCTACCCAGGTGACAAGAGGGAGGAGCAGAGCAGCTGGAGGAGGTGGATGGAGATAGGAAGATGAGGCAGATGACCCCCAAGCACCGTGGCAGTATACAGTGGAAATGGAGGCAGGGAGCCCCTCGGAGTCACTTGTGCAGATGGCCCGCAGCATGCTTATTTGCCTGGCTAGTGACAGCCGAATAGTCAGCATCCGGCAGAGGGATGACTTCTGGCTCTCCACCCTATTGGACCCTCGCTACCGGTCCAAAATGGGAGCCTTTTTCCCAGCTATTGAGAGGGAGGACAAACTCAAATACTATAGGGAAATCCTCCGTAATCAGTTGGCCACTGCCTATGTGCGGCATCGTCCCTCCTCTGACAGGTCTGACCGGGGTGGTTCCTCAGCGCTCACGGACTACTGCTGCGGCCGCTGGGGAAAGGTGGGGGGGTAGGAGCAGTACCAGCTCCATCAGCAGTAACCTAAATCTGGAGTCACTGATGAGCAGCTTCCTTCACCCGCCTAGTGAGGAGGGTAGTCGCCAACAGCAGCAGGACCTGGAGCAGTCCCTGAACCAACAGGTGGTGGCCTACTTGGAAAGCACTCTGCCACCCCAGTTAGAAGATCCGCTGGACTACTGGGCAGCCAAACTGGATGTGTGGCCGCAACTTGCCGAGTTTGTAGTGGAGAAGCTGTCCTGCCCGGCCAGTAATGTGGCATCAGAGCGGGTGTTCAGTGCGGCGGGGGCCATCGTTAGCCCAAGGAGAACCCGCTTGTCCACGGGAAATTTGGAACGACTGACCTTTGTCAAGATGAATCAGGCGTGGATCGGCCAGGATTTCCACACACCAATGCCTTAGGCGTCAGACTACATCAGCCATGACGCCTCACCCAAACTGTGAGAAATAAGTCTGGGTTCAAACTACCTGCCTCAGCCCCTATTCTGATGCCGCTATCCGCCTGATGCCACACATCTGCTGACAGTTTCTCCATCTGCCAACAACCATCTTTAACAGGGACTGGTATTGCCACCCACCTCCACACTGTGTCATTGTGCCACTGTCTGACCTCATGCTGCTGCTGTGGCTGCTGCCGTGACCTCCACATTGTGTCACTGTCCCACTCTGTGGCCTACTCCTGTTTTTGCCACCTCCAGAATGTCATTTATGCCACTGTCTGACCTCATGCTGCTGCTGTGGCTGCTGCTGGACCTACACACTGTGTCATTGTGCCACTCTCTGACCTCATGCTGCTGCTGTGGCTGCTGCCATGACCTACACACTGTGTCATTGTGCCACTGTCTGACCTCATGCTGCTGCTGTGGCTGCTTCTGTGACCTACACACTGTGTCATTGTGCCACTGTCTGACCTCATGCTGCTGCTGCCGTGACCTACACACTGTGTCATTGTGCCACTGTCTGACCTCATGCTGCTGCTGCCGTGACCTACACACTGTGTCATTGTCCCACTCTGTGGCCTACTCCTGTTTTTGCCACCTCCAGAATGTGATTGTGCCACTGTCTGACCTCATGCTGCTCCTGTGGCTGCTGCCGTGACCTACACACTGTGTCATTGTCCCACTCTGTGGCCTACTCCTGTTTTTGCCACCTCCAGAATGTCATTGTGCCACTGCCTGACCTCATGCTGCTGCCGTGACCTACACAATGGGTCATTGTGTCACTGCCTGACCTCATGCTGCTGCTGCCGTGACCTACACACTCTGTCATTGTGCCACTGTCTGACCTCATGCTGCTGCTGTGGCTGCTGCCGTGACCTACACACTGTGTCATTGTGCCACTGTCTGACCTCATGCTGCTGCTATGGCTGCTGCCGTGACCTACACACTGTGTCATTGTTCCACTCTGTGGCCTACTCCTGTTTTTGCCACCTCCAGAATGTCATTGTGCCACTCTCTGACCTCATGCTGCTGTGGCTGCCGCCGTCACCTCCACACTCTGTCACTGATGTTGCCACCTGAGCCCTCAGCTTGTTTTTTTCCAGCTGTCGCTCGCATGACTTTATCAGGCTACATAGCCCCTTCAGTTTTTTGGTCAGTTTTGCCCTCTTAAGTGCCCAGGGAATTTTATAGTGAAGCGATTCTAAGAGCGGAGGCAGTCATGTGCATGTCATACTAAAACACAACATTGTATGAAGACCAAACCAAGCTTCCTCTGCATATTTAAGCATGGCACAACGTTCTACAGCACCCTGCAGGCTCTGTGCAGCCTGGAAATAGCTGTTTTTTAACGTGATTCGTGCCGAAGTAATTCGGAACGAAGTTATTTTTTGCCGAGAAATTCGGCGAAGTGAACGAAATTAATTTTGGGAAATTCGCCCATCTCTAATCACAACTGAAACAATCTTAAAAACATTTAAAAACACAAAATACCCCCAAATATAAATATTGGTGACCCAAAGTTAACAAACAGTAAATTTGAAAGATGCATAATAAATATATACATAACAGATCAAGTGATCAAAAATACAAAAATGCACCAAAAAAAATAAAAATTATGATAAAAATACAAAAACCTATATTTCAATTCATTACCAAAGTGGTGGATATGTCACTCTTGAGAAAGCTGGCGTCAAAACGTGCGCCGAGGCTAATACCTTCCTTGGTGACATATCCACCACTTTGGTAATGAATTGAAATATAGGTTTTTGTATTTTTAACATATTTTTATTTTGTTTTTGGTTTGGTGCATTTTTGGATTTTTAATCACTTAATCTGTTATGTGTATATTTATTATGCATCTTTCCAATTTACTGTTTGTTAACTTTGGGTGAGGGATGTGTCACCAATATTTGTATTGGGGGGTATTTTGTGTTTTTAAATGTTTTTAAGGTTGTTTCAGTTGTGATAGCTGAATTTTTTGTATTTATAATGTATTTTTTTGGAATAAAACTCTTTAGATGGTAATTATTGGAGAGTCATTATACTTCATATTGATACATGTTGTTTATGGGATGGTGACTTATACTCATGTTTAGACCAGTTTTTGAATTGGTAATCCATTTTAAAGCAGCCTGATCCCAAAATCAGCAAAAATGCCCTTATAGACTCTCAGAATAAAAATTTGCAATAAGAAATTGACTATTTAAAAAAAAAAACATTTTTTTTCCAATGCTGCTGCTGCTGCTACGGCTACTTGCCATTTTACTGCTGGCACGTTGCTGATGTTGTTCCACCGTGACATTAAGGGCCACATGTATGAATCCCGATGGGTCGGGGCGCACCTTTCCGCCAGTTTTCCGGCGGAATCTGTGCCTGATTTATGTCGGGGCCGGGGCGCGCTCATACATACAATGTAAAGTCCGGCGCGCCTCGCCTGTGTTTTAGGTGCAGTGCGGGTCCGAGGCGCAGTGCGGCGCTTCGCCTAGGATTCGGCACCGGAGGTAGTGCGGTCATACATGCGGGGAAAAGTCCGCAGCGCCTGGCCAGTGTGTGGGGCGCAGTGCGGGGACCAAGGCGCAGTGCGACGCTGCGCCTATGATTCGCCGACGGAGGTAGCGCACATACATGCGGGGAAAAGTTCCCTGCACCTCACCAGTGTGTGTGGGGCACAGTGCGAGAACATGGGCGCAGTGCGGGACTTAAGCGCAGTGCGGGGCTGCGCCGAAAAACAGTTCCGATGCGAGACAGGCTGGAAACAGCGAGAAATCATTACAGATGTCAGTGCAAGTATGAATCAAAAAAATCCCCTTTTTAAAAAGGGCCCGGCAAACATTCCCAGAAAAGAGCTGAAACCTAAAAAATAAAAAAATACATAAAACAAAATCACTTTCCAATATCCTATTTCAAGAATTAGGATATTGGAAATTGCCGGAAATACAGTAATTCAAATCAGAAAGTATTCTGATTGGTCGGCATAAAACCGGCCAATCAGAATAGGAGCGGACAGTGAACCATTAAAATCTATGGGGAAGTTTAAGCCCAAATTTCAGGAATCCAGGGCGGGATAGTTCAAAAATACTGTAAAAATGCTGAAAAGAGCGATTGGTTAAGTTTCCGTGGACTTGGCTAGCTCAGCCAATTCGGGATAGGAGCGACAGAGACCCATTCTAGCCTATGGAGAATTATTGACCACTCAGAATTGGAGCGGACAAAGCCCCATTCTAGTCTATGGAGAAGTTTTAGACCAATCAAATCCATGGCGGATAAATTCAAAATACAGAAAAAAGACAGAAAACCAGCTGATTGGCTGAGCTAGCGGGTGCTTTGGCTATCCCAGCCAATCAGATGTGTTTCTCCCTTATGTTATGGAGAGATCGGCCACTGAAATCTCGGCGCTCAGCGCCGTGCGGCATGAAGTATTAATCAAAAAATTATTTTTATTAAGTGTCAAACATTATCAGATAAAGAGCAGAACCCTTCTTTACAAATAAAGCAGTTAAAAACCCGAACAACGCGTTTGTCGCCGAGACCGGCGCTACATAGGGAATTGCAATAGAGAGAATCGCGGGAAATAAAATTTAATTCAAATTGTTTAAGCTATTTCTCATTGGTCGGCATAAACCCAAGCCAATCAGAATAGGAGCGACAATGTCCCATTATAACCTATGGAGGAGAATTGACCAATCAGAATAGGAGCGACAATGTCCCATTATATTCTATGGAGAAAAATTGACCAATCATATTCAAAGGCGGGACAGTTCAAAATACAGTAAAAATGCAGAAAAACGAGCTGATTGGTTTTAAGCGGCGGGGGCTCGCCAGCTTAGCCCAAACAGAGCGCGAGCTCTTTTTTTAAGTTCTATGGGGAAAAGAAATTTTTGAGCGCCGCTCTGTGATTGGCTAATTAAAAGGCGCCGTTTTTTTGGACCAAGGAAACGAGCGACGCTTCTATGGGTTTTTCTAATGCAATTGAAAAAAAACTGTTCAGGCCGAAATCAAATATAAAACTAAGAAGTGGTCCCCATGTGAATATAAAACGAATGAAAATCTGGCGGTAACGAAAAAAAAATATTAAAACAATGAAACATGTTTATTTCTTTTTTTTCGTTAGAAAAGGGGTCAATTAGTATGGGTTTCAACGAAAAAAAGAAAATAAAATGAGTCCCGCCTTTGAATATGATTGGTCAATTTTTCTCCATAGGATATAATGGGACATTTTCGCTCCATTTGATTGGTCAATTCTCCTCCTAGGTTATAAGGGACTTGTCGATCCTATTCTGATTGGGGTTTATGCCGACCCTTTAGAAATAGCTTAAACAATTTTTAAATTACGTATTTCCCGGGGATTCTCTTATTTTCAATTCCTATGTAGCGCCCGGGGCTCGGCGCAAAAAGCGTTTTGTTCGGGTTTTTAACTGCTTTATTTGTAAAGAAGGGTTTAGCTCTTTTTGTAATGTTTTTGATTAATAAAAAAAATTTTTGATAATACTTCAAGCGACGGGGCTGAGCGTCGGGAAATTTTAGTGCGCCCAACTTTCCAAGACTAAAGGGAGAAGTTTGCTCGCGCTCTGATTGGTGGGATAGCCAATCACCGCTAGCCAGCCAATCAGTGTTTTTGTCTTTTTACGTTTTTGAATTTCCCCGTGGGGTTTGATTGGTCCCAAACCTTCCTATGGTTTTATGGTTCCCCTGACCTCTATTCTGATTGGCTGGTTTGCCGACCAATGAGAATAGGTTTAGAATTTGAATACGTATTCCCGGCAAATTTTACAATATCATAATTTTGATATTGCGCGTTTAGAGTTTTGGAAAGTGTTTTTTTTTAAAATATTTATTTTTTAAGTTCAGCTCTTTTTGATCACTGTTTTCCGCTTTATAAAGGCGTTTTTCGGAATCTTTCCCTGTGACGGGCGGGCACGAGATTTCTGTCGCGGGTCTTACGATCTGCATCCTGCATGTTCGGATCCTGCTTCACTTTTCCTCTGTTGGAGCATTTAGACCAAAAAAAATCTGGTCTGCCTGTCGGAGCTGCCGAGCGCTGCACTGCGCCTCGCTTTGCCAACTCTCCATCGTACATGCCTCGGAGTTTTCGAGCGCGCCGAGACCCGCCCCGGAACGCCTACCCGCGCCACACACCCCGCCCATTGCCCGCCCTTCATGCGGGGCGCAGCTGAAAGTGGGCGAAAAAACTGCGCCTAACACTGAATCCCCGCGTCCGACAGGGGGATTCGGGCTGGGAGGTGCAGTATACGCCAGAAAACGGGCGAAAAGCCCGTTCATACATGTGGCCCTAAAACGTGAAGAAGATGCCACACATGTCTCCAGTTGAACAACGAGGCCTGTCTAAAAGTCCTGCATTCTACTGTCAAATGAAATAGGTTGAAGAAATTTTGAATTTTGATTTAGAATGTGGATAAAGGAAGGTGGTCCCCAGTAAGCGCTGTTTTTTTTGTGGTTAAAGTTTTGAAATAAGCTTTTTTTTTCAAAAACCTTTACTATTGGTTTTTTTACAGCGGCAGCCCCAAAAACCGACAGATGCCCTTAGGGGACCCTCAAAAAAAAGTGCCAAAAGGAAAAAAAAAATATTTGAACCATATTTTGTGAACTGACATTGCTATCCGCCTTTACCGCAGCAGCCCCAAAAACCCCACAGATCCCCTTGGGCCCCTCGAAAAAAGGTGCCGTAAGAAAGAAGTTTTGAACCATTTTTTGTGAAAAAGGACTTTAAAAAACTATTCCTGTTTTTTCCCGGGCCCCTGACCCCAAAAGCCACACAGATACCCTTATGGACCCCCAGAATAAAAAGTGCAGGAAGAAATACGTTTTTTAAGCACTTTTTTAGTGAACAGGACATTGACAATCCCTGTCCTTTATTGCAGCATGCCCCGAAAAAACCCGCACAGATCGCTTAGGAAACCCTCAGAATACAAATTGCACAAAAAAATTGCTTTTTCAACAAGGTTTTTTCCAATTCTGCTGCAGGCTTTGCCTTTCGTTTCGGCAATTGCAAAAGTTGTTACAGGACATTAGAAATAAAGAAGACATAATAGATGTCTCCATTTAGCAATGACCCCTTCCCCAAATTTTTCTGCATTCTACTGTAAATGAAGTGGGTTGAAGGAAATTGCGATTTAAAATTTGGAAAGTGGACAAGGAGGGGGACCCCCCTTAAAAACCGCGATCAATTTGATTGCCTGAGGAATTGAAATTTAAAATCAGTATGTGAAATAAGTTTTTTAAATATCACCTTTTTTTTGGGTCTTTTACAGTGACTTGACCATAATATCAGACAAAATACTCTTATCCACACTCGCAATAAACTTTGCACAAAAAATCAAGACGGTTGACGGGGTGGTCCAGATGATCAAAAACGGACAGTTGGGTGAAGCAGTGTGCGAATGCCGGGAAATGTGAGTAAACCTCGAGCCTTCCTCGAAGAAGTAAAGACCCGGGGAGCGCTGAAAATTTTCCTAACGAGATCACTTGCCCTCCTATGAAATTCGAAAAAGTTGAGGTCCCTTTCATCCTTATGTTAAAACAAGGAAAATTTGCATGGGAAATTTTAAAAAAACTCTTGAAATGGGGTCAAGGAGCCGGTTCCCTTTCCCGGCTGCGGACAAAGGAGCTTCACTTGGAAAAGTGGTTGACACTTCGTTCCACCCTTGTCCTTTTTTTTGGCTTCTTTTTTTTACCTCTTTTCCTGGATTGGGGGAAACTTTCTCTGCTCTTGGGGGGGCGATTGGCGAATGTGCCCACAAAGAAAGTTGATTTTGTGGCAAGGGGTTTTTCCACTGAAGTGCTTGTTTACAAATTTACCAAACAGCATGTGTTTACTTGAGATCCCGGGAGTATTGCCTGATAGCATTTTGGGGGGCATGCCTTTTTTTATGGTGCCCTACATTAATGTTTATAATGCCCCCTTCTTGTAGAGCGCAGTTGTGAGAAAAAAAGGGGGCCCCTGATCGGAGTATGCCCCTATTTGCACCCCCGACATCCCTTTCACGTGCCTGAAAAACCCCCTTACGGACAAGAATTAATTGCAGGAAGAAATTTGTATTTTAAACAAGATTTTTTGAAAAGCCCCTTGGGGGAAATTTCTGTCTTTCCACTGCATGACCCCAAAAGCAGCCCAAAAAAGACATTTTTTCACCAATTAAATTGCAAGAATAAAAAAAAAAAAAAAAAAAAAAAAAAAAAAAACATTTTAAATGGGTTTGGATTTTTGCTGTTTTTTACAGCACCATGACCCAAAAACCAGAAAAATTCCTTTTGAATAGTGTTGAGCGATTTCATCGCAAAGTTGAAATCGGCAAAGGTTTTTTTTTTGATCGGGAAATTTTTTGATCACGCATAATTTAGGTGAAAATCTGTGCATAAAATTTTAAATTTTGCGCCATTTTGTCGCTTTGTCTTTTTTGGGGGCCAGCAAATCAGCTTAAAATAGGCGGGTGGGGGGTGTGCGACGTCTGACTGGGATGGATAGGGTTTGATTGGGGAAAAATACATGACTCGTTTTACATAGAAAAGCCCTCTGTTCAGCATCAGGTGTGTTTTGGGTTTATAAGGCAGGAGTGTGCTCGGCCCTCTCAAATACAGCCGCGGAATGTTCTCTTTGTTCACACAGACAACTATGCTTTTAGCTGTGAACATTTGAACTTAGTAATTAGAGATTTTCATTTTTTAGTTACTTGGTGAGAATTTTAAGGAGCAACTACCCTTTTCCGCGTGGAGAGGGGGGGGGGTGCGGGCGAAACGACAGACAGGTGGCAGGCAGGAGGCTTTTAAAAGGAGACTGGTTTTGTGGGCCCAGACTTTTTTGACCTGCTTTAAAAAGGGTTTTAAACCCTTTTTTTTTGGGCCCTTTTTTTGGTTTTGAAATATTAGCTTGTATTTTTTTACCCTTCTTTTATTAGGATAAGATCTTTTCTAGTAACTGCAGGTTAAAAATCACCTTTTATTATCGTACCAATTTAATTAGGTTTTTTTTCACTTTGGACCGCTCATTTTTGTTCCCCACTTGTATTAAAAGGAAAGAATTTTTCTAGTCACCGCGTTGTTTTTAAAGGGTGAAAAAAACCACGTTTTATTTCTGTACAAAATTTTAATTTTTGGTTTTGTTCCTTTGGCGCAGCCCAGCTTTGTTCAAAACCCCTTTTGTACGGATATTACATACAAAAATTTGCTGAAATTTGGTGTTGTTTTCATAGGTGAAAAACCCACCCATTATTAACAGTATAAAATTTTAAATTTAGGTTTTCCTTTGGCGAGCCAGTTTTTTGAAAGACCCATTTTGTATTTATATTTCCATAAAGAAATTTGGGAAAAAAACCACCTTTTTTTAAACCGAAATACTTTCAAACGGGTGTTTTTTTGTATTTTGGTGCGTCCCAGTTTTGTTAAAAAGGCCCCTTTTATTTAAAATTTGAATACAGAAAATTTTGTGTTACGTTGGTGTATTTCATTGGTGCAAAAACCACCGTTTTTTTTACTGTTAACTTTTTAAATAGCTGTTTTGCACGGGTGGGGCCCTGTTTTTTCAATTAGCCACGTTGTACACAATTTGATGAAAAAATTTTTACAACTTTTGTTTTTCTTGCTGCAACAAAAGCATTTCTCACCTGTAACTTCTGAAAATTTTATTGCGCTCGTTGTTCTCAGTTTTCCCCAGATAGCGAATTGATGATAGTTTGTTTAAAAATATCAATTCCCGTCCTACCGGGGATTTAAATCCCCGGGACGAAGGAAAAACACTGTTTTATTTTGTCTTTCGGTTCTTCCACCAGATGCATTTCACGGGATTCACTAGAACATTTTAGTTTTTAATCCCATTGGTGTAGGAAAATTGAGGGATTTAAGAATAGCTGGATTTACCGTCTTTTAATAAAGGGGCTTTAAAAAAATCTTCCCTACTTTTTTAAATTTTTATTTTCTGAACATGGGCGAAATGAGGTGGTAACGAGCAAAAAAGAGGGGGAGGGCTGGAGGTAGAGATCGAGAGAAGGTGCTCCCTTTCCGTTGGGACAACCGAAGCCCGCGGGTCTCGGTTGCGGACCGCCCGGCCTGTCATAGCTGGGTTAGGGCCCTGTGAAACTCATAACGAAAAGCGCGCAATTTTTCTGCAGTGGTTTAAGCAACCTGCATCCAGCAGTCTTACCTCCTCGTCTTCCAGTCACGGGCCCCAAATATGTTATTCATGATTTGGGTATGGGGTTTTGGGGCATGCTGCGGTACGAACATGTTTAGCAATGTCCAGTTCACTAAAATGGTGGTTGAAAAACTTCTTTTCCCCTATTTTTTTTTCTGTTGGGCAAAGGTTTGGGGTCAGGCGTACAGGACTTTATTGTCTTTTTCCCGTTTAACCAAATGGGGGGTTGAAAGGGCTCCTTTTTCCGGCACTTTTTAAATCTGGGGGGGCAGACAGGTTTAATGGTCATACTTGGTAAGAACGGGTTTGTTATATCCAGTTTAATAAAATGGGGTTGAAAGACTTTTTTTCCGGACTTTTAAAATCGGGGTCAGACAGGTTTAATGGTCATATTGGTCGAACGGGATAGTCATGTCCGTTCAACTAAAAGGCGTTGAAAGACTCCCTTTTTTCCGGCATTTTTAAATCTGGGGGTCATGCGGGGGGTTTTGGGCCCTTTTTTTATTCTTTGGTGGGGCCCCGGTTTTTAAATTTTTTGGGGGGGGTTTTTTTGGTTGGGAAAATGCCCAGTTAAAATAAAATGGGGGGTTGAAGACTCCTTTTTCGGCGTTTTTAAATCTGGGGGGATGCAGGTTTGGGGGTCTTGCTGTGGCCCCGGACTGTATAGTCAATGTCCCGGTTCAATTAAGGGGGGTTATAGACGCCTTTTTCAGGCACTTTTTAAATTTGGGTCAGACAGGTTTTAGGGTCATGCTGTGGCCCAGGGAAATATTTCAAGTCCCCTTCAACTAAAATGGGGGTTGAAAGGGTCCTTTTTTTCCGGCAGTTTTTTTTCCCCGGGGGCAGCAGGTTTGGGGCTCATGCTGTGGCCCCGGATGGGGGTGGGCAATGTCCGTGAACTAAAAGGTGGTTGAAAGATCCTTTTTCCGCAATTTTTAAATCTGGGGGTCATGCAGGTTTGGGGCTCATGCTGTGGCCCAGGACGGACGTCTAGGTCCAGTTCAACTAAAATGGGGGTTTTTAAAAAAGAATTTTTTAATCGGGTTTGTCTTGCAATTTTGGGGGGCTCATCTGCTTTCCCGGACAGGGTATTAAATTGTCCAGTGTAAGTACAATGATGGTTCAAATCAAAATCCCTTCTGGCATTTTTTAAATTTTGTGGGTCATGGGGGTTTTAAAGGGTTGCTGTGGTAAAAGACAGGGATAGTAAAGGGTTTTCTGTGATTTTTTTTCGTGGTTTTTTAAAAATAAGTGTGTTCCCTAAGATTTTAGCACATATCCATTTGACTGTTGTGGATGTTAAAATTTAAACTTTTCCCGCCCTGGGTTTTGGGGGTAAGAATGAAGGTGTTTTTTCCTTCCCCTGACTTTTAAAGGTATTTGGCGATAATCTATTATCGCTATCGGAAAAGTCTTTAAAATTGACAATAAACGGACTCGATGACGATAGCGCGTAATCGCTCTCATACTTTTGAAAAACTCTTAAAAATTGTTGAAGAAAAAAAGGTTGTTTAAATTTTTTCATTGCCCTTTTTGCCCCCTTTTAAGCATCTGCATTTAAATAAGGAATTATGGGAAAAGGGAAATGGAAAGCTCACTGGCCTTATTGGTTTGTAACAAAACCTTTAATTTATTTGATTCACTGAATTTTTTGAGACAAAAAGGCAAAATTTGTCAAAACCAATATGCTTCACAACGGGCCGTTTTTAGGGGTTTTTCCCCTTCCCTTTGTGTTGGCAGAGCGATACTGGTTGACTGGGTGGGAGACATGAGTGGCTGAGAAAAGGGGGGAAACTTCTTTGAGGAGACCACCAGTTTTGGGATGTAGAGTTTTGATTGCCCTTTTTGGGCCCCCTACTAAGCTTTGCATATCACAAAAGGCATTATGAGAAAGGAGCTGAAAAGTCACTGCGCCCTTAGGGTTGAAACAAATCCTCAATTTACTTTGATTCACTGGTTGACTAATATTCCTTTTTGGTCCAAAGATTCAGAAAAATCAGAAGAAAATTTGGGATTTGTTACAAAATAGAGGGTGAATGGTTTCCGATCTTATCATAATGTTTTTACTGAGAATGAGTAATTCCCTTAAGGTTTTTTTAACAAAACTTGTCTTTTGGTGTTTTTATAGCTCCTAAAACCAAACCAGAAAATGCCCTTTGGGACACTCTGAATACAATTTGTTTTAAAAAAATTGCATTTAAAAAAAAAAAAAATCAAGAGGAAAATTTTTTTTTGAAGGGGAAATGTGAAGTAGACCAAATATAACAGTGGCTCGGAAAACTGGGGCAACAACATCTCAGAGATAAAAGCCTGTTTTCTCTTGAAAAAAGTAAAACGCCCCAAATTCTCAGGGGAAGTTGGATATTTTGTCGGTTATCACTCATCCAGCTTGCTGAAGGTCGCTCGAGTTGCGCTGGTGCGGGACAGGAAAATATTCTATGGCATGCTGAGAAAGTGGGCAAAAAAATCCTTTTTGGTCCCCAGAAGTGTTGGGACCGGAACTATCAAAAAACATCGGTGTTGGCCGAGAGTTGTGGGCCTGTCTTAAGGAGGTTTGGGGTTGTCGATTTGTCCCCTGATTACGGGCGTTGTTGAGGTGGTAAATAAGGATTCCCAGAGGTAAACCATTAGGCTCCTCCCAAAAATGCTGCTTGCTAGGCTACTTGGCATTATGCTGTTGTTGGCGTTTTTCCCAGCCAATTAGAACGTGAAGAGACGAAAGATGTTGATTTGATCAATAAAGTGGTCTCCAATTCCTGCATTTTACTGTAATTTGTGTGGGGGAAAGGGAAAAGTGTGCTTTGCTTTGTAACGTAGATCAAATTGGGTGGCCCCCCAGTAACTGATTCATTTTGTTGGGTTTGATGCGTGGTATGTTGAGGAAAAATAGAATCCAAAGATATGTAAGAGATGCAGTCAGGATGTCCCAAGCCCTCAGGGCGAGGGGCACTAAACGTTTTCCTCTCTTCCCTCCGCACCTCAATCCGTGCCAACCTCTTTCAAAAGGGACATCGGTAAGTTGTGTCCAGTCATGCCTCCCCTCCCCCTCCGCTTCCTCCTTCTCCTGAACACAGCCATGACTTGCTAGATGCTTTACCCTGAGGATAAAGCTTGCTTGCCCAGCCTGGATCCCGAACCATGTTAAAGAAGACCCTTTTAAAATTGGGAAATATGGGTCTTCTTTTATGCGGGGAGTAAGGGGTTGTGTCCGCTCTGTGTCCCCTCCTCCAATACTGCTGGACCCGCTGTTTCGGTGTCCAACTTGTTCCAAACTAATTCACCCCAATGTCCCTCCCCTGACCTTTTGTTGGCTTCTTCAAAAAAACAAAGGGTGGGCAGAGGTCTTTACCTTCCCACCTCATGGCTCAACACCCCGAGGTCCGCACCACTGTTTGTCAGACCATGCTCCACTTCACACTGTGTAACTGCATTATGCTGCTGCCACAAACGCTGGAGCGTGTGGAGGGTGAAATTCCATTGTGTTACCACGTTAACAATAAGACGGTTGAGGGGAGGCCAAGATGACGCTGTAACGCAGCCAGTCAGGACGAAGCAGGGTGAAAACACTGGAAGTGTGAGCTCAGACCTCGAGCCTTCCCCAGCAGGCAGTCAAGACCCGGTTAGTGCTTTAGAAATTTCTGGAGGACAAGGTTCATGATGTGTGCCAGGCAAGAGATGTGCTCCAGCCTACCGATCTTAAGGGCGGTAAGGAAATTTCATCCGTTTGACCTTGGGGGACAGAAGCCGGCTCCATCCCTGCAGTGTGGAAGAGTGTGCGCCAAGCCTGGAGGCACCATATCCCAGGGGACTTCCCAAACCAACTCATCCAGTGAGCTGTCACAGAAATGTAGCAGCCTTGATGTGTTTAATGGGTCCATGTATCGGTGGTCAGATGGACTTGGCTGGACACAGATGCAGCTAATGCACGGAGATTTTACTTACCGTGGCTGCCCAGGGCAGGGCGGCCTCTTCGGGGAAAAGAATGCCTGCTTGGCAATCAGGTATTGGGGGCAGGCAAGGGCCATGAGGGGCCCGGAACCATCTTTTGTCCTCCAGGTGGAAAGGCAAACTTTTCCCAAGGCCAAAAGCCTGGAAATGCCGATATTCAAGCATTTGGATTTGGGACGGTTGGGGTTGAAGCGTTTCTTCTGCTCCCTCACCTGGTACACAGAAGGCTCGCTGCTAGACTGGCCGCTGTACGGTGTGCAGGTCAAATTGGTGGAAGGAGAAGGGGTAGGCTGTGTCTCTGATGTTGATGGTGGTAATTGGGCGACAGTGTGTGGCACTGGGGCTGATCCTTGCTCATGCCGCAGCGGGACATGGGCAGCAGAGGAACGCTTGGTCTTGGAAGTGGCGGAAGAGAAGACAGAGGGTGTCACAGTGGTTGGAAGCCCAGGACCTGTGTGGCCTTTTTTCTCCAAGTGATTCCTGCATTTCAATTTGTGCTTTAGCTGCATGTGACTATGCATATTTTTGGTGGCTAAACACTTTAGATTCTTCCCTCTACTGATGCGTTGATGGCAAAACTGGCGTATGACGTCGCTCGGCGAATATGAGGCTTGATCGAAAAAGGCCCAGACTTCACAGGTCCCGGACCTTTTCGACAGCGATAAGCTAGTATTGGTGTTTCCGCTGCCACCACTGACCATGGCTGGCGGACTAATCTCAGCGGACTTGTGCGACCGCCCTCTCCCTTTCTGAGGCCGTACCCGTACCGATACTACCCCATCATCTTCCTCCTCGTCCACTGATGAGGTGCTCACAAGCAAATGCTGCTGAAAAGACCCCGTTGGATCCGCAATGTCATTATCAACATCATCATCACTGGTAACTTCCTTGTCCTGACAGGCTACATCCTGAAGCTGCGGGCTAGAAGCCACAGGCACTGCAAGGTGTTGCCGAACGCTCGGGATTTGTGCCAAAAGACCAGCTTCCTTTTCCTCTGACGGCATCAGCGATTAGGCATCAGAGCAGAAAAAATCATTCTCTTTGGCCTCTTGATCTTTTGAAATGCCTTCTGACCCCAACCGCATTGTGTCATCAAAGAACTCCTCAGAACATGGATTATCCACAGTGGTCTGCACATGGGTTGACATTTATGATGCCTTTGCTTCAGGTTGGACAGATGCTGACGATGATGATGACGACATTTGTTGCCGTGACTTGGAGGACGAGGAGGTAAAACTGCTGGATGCTGGTTGCGTTAACCACTGAAGAACAGATCGGCAACGCTCTTCATTACTGAGATTCACAGGTAGCCGACTGAGTGATGACAGGCCTGACTGTCCTGACACTGATGATTTGCTCGCTTGCATGTTGTCCGGAGCAGTGGAAGGAGCGCCTTCTCTCGTACCTCTAGATCCACGTCCTACCCCCCTCTTTGCTCGCTTACCACCTATAGTTTGCTCCATGTTCAGAAAGATAAATATTAAAAAGGTCAAGAAGATTTTTTCACAGTCTGTTATTGAAAAGCTGTACTGCAAAGACAGCAAATCAAAGGTGTTCTTAAATCCCTCTAGTTTCCAACTGCCAACTAGGATTAGAAACAGAATTGTTTCTATCGAATATCTGTGAAATGCGGTCTTGTGGAAGAACCGTAACACCAAATCAACAATGTTCTTCCTTCAGCCCCTGAGATTTACAACTGCAAAGTAGGACTAGAATTTGAATTTTTTTCTACAAATTATCTAAGAACTGCGGTCTTTTCTGACAAGTGACAACCAGTAGTAGAAATAGAAATTTTTTCTACGGAATATGGAATAAATGTGGTCTTTTTAAACAAGCAACCGGAGTAAAATTAATTTTTTTATGGTTTGTCTAAAAATGATTTTTTCCCAAAAAAACAGAGACCTAATAAATATGGTGTTTTCTGAAACCGGGAGTACAAATAAAATAAACTCTATAGAAAAAGTGTTTTTCTTATGGAGATAAAACGTAGCGTGTTGATACAAAAGTTCCCCCCAAAAAAACCCCCCCTTCTATGAATGGGGGCGGGCAACGCAAAAAAAATAGGGTGCTATTCACGGGGTGGTTTGAATGGATTTATGACTAACACGGGGACTTTCCCCCACAAAAAACCCCCCCCCCCAAACCCCCCCGGGCACTGGTGTCAGGCAACAGAAATAAATAGGGTGCTATCCCCAAAGGGGTTGAGATAAATTAAGGGGCAATGCAGATGTGCCCCACACAACAAAGGCCCCCCCTCCTATGACCGTAGCGGGGCATCGGAAATAAAATGGGGTGCTATGTCACAGGGGTTTTGATTTGAGAGTTGACTAATGCAAAATTTCACCCACAAAAAAAAGGCCCCCCCCCCCTTATGACATGTGGAAAGCAACGAAAAATTAAATAGGGTGCTACTACAGGATTTGAAGGAAAATATGACTAATGCAGATGTGCCCCCCAAAACAAAGGGCCCCCCCCCTTTTGACCTAGTGGCAGAAGCGAAAAAAAATAAGGTGCATCTCACAGTGGTTGAGATGGATATATGACTAATGAGACGTTCACCCAAAAAAGGGCCCCTCCCTCCTATGCATGGGAAGCAAACGAAATAAAATAGGGTGCATTCCCATATTTTCTATAGTAATGACAAATGCGATGTTCCCACCAAAAAAGGGCCCCCCCCCCCCTCCTAGACAGGTGAGACAAGAAAAAAAAATAGGGCCCCCATCTCACTGGTTTGATTTGAGAGATATGATAAGCAGAAGTTCACCACAAAAAAAAAGGGGCCCCCACCCCTATGACACTGGTGGAGGCAAGTAGAAAAAAATTAGGGTGCTATTCACAGGGGTTTGATATTAATAATGACTAAGCGAAGTTCCCCACTCAAAAAAGGGGCCCCCCCCCTCCTAGAAACTGGTGGCAGGCAACGCAGAAATGAAATGGGTGTTTTCCCCAAATGATTTGAGATGAAAATATGACTAAGCACGTGCACCTCAAAAAAGGGCCCCCCCCTTTGACACTAGGGGCAGGCAAGCAGAAAAAAAATAAGGTGATTCACAGTGGTTTGAGTGGATATATGACTATGCAGAGGGTTCCCCCACAAAAAAGGGCCCACTCCCTCTATGACATGGGGCAGGCAACAGAAAATAAAATGGGGTGCTTTTCCCCATGGTTTCATCTGATATATGACTAATGCAGATGTTCACCAACAACAAACCCCCCCCCCCCCTCCTAGCCTGGTAGAGAGCAAAAATAAAAATAGGGTCCTATCTCACGTGGTTTTTGTTTTGAGAGATATGCTAATGCAAAAGTTCACCACAAAAAAGGGGCCCCACCCCCATGAACTGGTGGCGGAATGTAGAAAAAAAATGGTGCTATCCACAGTGGTTTGATTTTAATAAATGATATGCAAAAGTTCACCATAAAACAAAGGTTCATTTTATCGACACAGGGGGCGGGCAAACAAAAATAAAATAGGTTACATCTACGTGTTTTGAGTGGAAATATGATGATCGGGGTTTTTTTTTTAAACCCCTTAAGGACCCGGCGTTTTTTTTTGGTGACACGTTCTTTTTTTTCCCTCCTCGCCTCTGAAAGCCTAACTTTTTTTTTTTTTCACCTAATAGCAAGGGGTTTTTATTTTGCGGGCAAGATGTACTTTCTAAGGGTCTTATTCCTTACTTTTGAATATACTGGGAAACCGCAAAAAAATTCAAGGGGGGACAAATTGTAAAAAAAAATGTTTTTTCCCCAATGTTTGCAGGGGTTTTGCTTTTACCTTAATCTTCAGTAAATATATGTGTTATTGTATTCTAAATGTTGTTACGCATCCGCAATCCCAAAAACATGTAGGGTTTCCTTTATGTTTGGACCGAAAAAAAATTTCCCAAAACTTTTCTTTTTTTGAAATTTGGCCCCGGGCCATTTTGTGCGCCAAAAATTTTTGTATAAACACCTACGGACGTCAGTGAGGGGAATTTTTTT
>JAODAL010042594.1:0-34649 GCA_025379985.1 Phyllomedusa bahiana | reverse complement strand
TTTTTGTAAAAAACTGTTGGCTTGTATTCGATGGAGAAAAGGCTCCGTGACCGCATCTGTGTCGTCTCCCCTCCGCGCTGGTGGGACCTGTGTTTCAGAGTGTCCGATCGTTCCAGAACAAAAGATCATCACAATGGTCATGCTGACAAGGGCATTGTGTGCACTGACCATTTTGGTGGCTTCTTCAAAACTGGCAAGGATGGTGCAGAGCTCTTTCACCTGCCTCCACTCTCGGTGGCTCAACACCCCGAGGTCCGCACCGCTGCTTTTTCAGGCCATGTGTCATTTTCGTACTGCGTAAGGCATTGCGCTGCTGCCACAATCGCTGGAGCATGTGGAGGGTGGAATTCCAGCGTGTTGCCACGTCAACAATGAGACGGTTGACGGGGAGGCCGAGCTGGCGCTGCAACGTAGCCAAGCAGTACGAAGCAGGGTGCGAACAGCGGAAGTGTGAGCTCAGACCTTGAGCCTTCCTCAGCAGGCAGTCCAGACCCAGGTAGCGCTTTAGAAATTTCTGGACGACAAGGTTCATGACATGTGCCAGGCAAGGGATGTGTTTCAGCCTACCGATCTTAAGGGCGGCCAGCAGATTCCGACCATTATCGCACACCACCTTGCCGGGCACAAGGTTCTTGTCACCCAGCAGCGCTCGGGTCTCGTTGCGGGAGAGCCGTCCACAGTCCTGACCGGTGTGTGGACGGTCTCCAAGACAGATTAATTTCAACACGGCCTGCTTTCTATGGGCAAGTGATGCCACCAGAGGACCTTGGGGGAAAGAACCCTACACCATCCCTGCGGTTTTGAAGAACGTACGCCGAGCCTGAGAGCGACCGTTACCACCAGAGACATCCACCCATCTCACCCAGTGAGCTGTCACAGAGATATAGCGGCCTTGGCCGTGCTTACTAGTCCATGTGTCGGTGGTCAGATGGACTTTGCCGGACACAGATGCAAACAATGCGCTTGAAATTTTAGATGACACGTGGCGAGCCAGGGCAGGGACGGCTTTTCTGGCAAAGAAATGCCTGCTCGGCATCTGGTATTGGGGGTAAGCAAGGGCCATGACGTAATGGAACCCATCTGTGTCCACCAGATGGAAAGGCAACATATCCAAGGCCAAAAGCCTGGCAATGCCGACATTCAGGCTTTGGGATGGTTTGGGTTAAAGTGTTTCTTCTGCTCCAGAACCTGGTAGACAGAAGGTTTGGATGCTAGACTGGCCGCTGTACGGCGTGCAGGTCGTCAAACTGGTGGAAGGAGAAGGGGTAGGATGGGTCTCTGGTGTTGCTGGTGGTACTCGGGCGACGGTGGAGGCTAAAGCGGAGGCTGATCCTTGATCATGACTCTAAGAAACATGGGCAGCTGAGGAACGCTTGGTGGGACGGAGGAGGAGGGCGAGACAGAGGTTGGACGTGGGTGAAGCCCGGCATCGGTGTGGCCTTTTTTGGCCAGTGTTCCCTCCATTTCAACTCATGCATTCCTGCATGTGACTAGGCATGTTGGTGGTGGTTAAACACCTAGGTTTCTTCCCTCTACTGATGGATTTACGGCAAGGCGGCATATGACAATCGTGGGTGAATCAGAGGCTTGCTCGAAAAAGGCCCAGGCTTGAGAGGTCCTGGACCTTTTTGACGGCTATAAGCGAAGAGCAGTGTTTCCGCTGATCGTGGCTGGCGGAATAATCTCAGCGGACTTGTGCGACCGCCCTCTCCCTTTTTGAGATGGGTGACACTACCCCATCGTCTTCCTCCTCGTTTCCAGTGATGAAGCGCTCAAAAGCAAATTCTGCTGAAAAGACCACGTTGGATCCGCAAGGGTCTCATCATCATCATCAAACAGGTGACTTCCTCGTCCTGACATTCTGCATCCTAGAGCTGCGGGCTACAAGTAACAGGCACTGCAAGGCTTTGCCGACCGCCCAGGATTTTTGCCGATTGACCGGCTTCCTTCTCCTCCTCTTATGGCATCAGCGATTGGGCATCAGAGCAAACAAAATCATCCTCTTTGGCCTCTTGATCTTTGGAAATGCCTTCTGACCCCAACCGCATTTTGTCATCAAAGAGGTCTTCAGAAAATGGATTATCCACACTGG
Organism: Phyllomedusa bahiana; assembly: GCA_025379985.1. Lineage (NCBI taxonomy): Eukaryota > Metazoa > Chordata > Amphibia > Anura > Hylidae > Phyllomedusa > Phyllomedusa bahiana. Next base: position 32,557 of record JAODAL010042594.1, on the reverse strand, counting down.
TGGGTACACGAGTTGACATTTGGTCTGCCTTCGCTTCATGTTGGACGGATGCTGACGATGCTGATGACGACATTTGTGGCCATGACTGGGAGGACAAGGAGGTAAGACTGCTGGAGCAGGTTGCCTTAACCACTGAAGAACAGATTGGCGACGCTGTTCGTTACTGACATTCACAGGGCCCTGATCCAGAGATGACAGGCCTGACGGTTCTGCAACTGACGATCCGCTGGCTTGCATGTTGTTGCCAGCACTGGAAGGAGCACTTTCTCTCGTACCTCTACCACCATGTCCTACACCCCTCTTTGCTCGTTTACCACCTGCATTTCACTCCATGTTCAAAAAGATGAAAATTTAAGAAGGTACGGAAGGTTTTTGACAGTCTCTTATTGAAAGACGGCAAATCACAGCTATTCTTAAATCCTCTAATTTCCTACAGCCAACTAGGGTTAGAAACAGAATTGTTTCTATCAAATATCTGTGAAATGCGGCTGGTGAAAAACCGTAAGACAAATCAACAGTGTTCTTCCTTCAGTCCCAGGGATTTACAACTGCCCCGTAGGACTAGGAATTGATAGTTTTCAACAAACTATCATACAAGTGGCTTTTCTGTGCCAAACTGAGATTCACCGAGCGCAATAAAACTATTCAGAAGTTACACGGATGAGAAATGCGTTTTTTGCAGCAATGACAACGAGAACAGTTACTAAAAATTTTTCTATCAGAATGTCGTACAACGTGGCTATTTGAAAAAGACTGGGCCGCACCAAAGTTGCAAAACAGCTATTAAAGTTATACGGATAAAAAACGGTGGTTTTTGCACCAATGAAATACACCAACAGTAACTACAAAATTTCTGTATCCAAATTTAAAGGGAATGTGTCATCAAAAAATGACTTATTGTTTAACTCACATTTTTATGTTAAACACATTTTTTAGGAATTTTTGCTTATGTTTTTTTAATTTTCCATATCACTTTCAGTATTTTTTTAATAATTCTTAAGTCCTGCAGTTTTCACTTTGGTCACTAAGCCTAATAACAGTCTGACACTTTCTGTTCTGTTTAGAGAGCTTTTCAGCAGTGTGCTCAGTAAAAGCAGGGTCACACTGAAAGGAGACACCATTGTGTACAGATAACACAGAATCCACCAGTCACAAGAGGAGATGGTCACAGCTCCCCCTCTCCCCTCCCTTCATAGTGAAAACTCTCTTATAGACGTCTATGGGACAGAAACATTCTTAAGAATCCTTTGGGCATGAAGCTGCTGTAAAGTATCTCTCTGACTGCTGTTAAAGCAGTGCAAGCAAGAATGTCTTCCCCACAATCATATATAGAAGACTGAATAGAGAAATCTACAATCGGCAAATAAAAACGACTGAGAGGAAAAGAATATGGATCAGGGGCTTGATTTAATAAGTAAAAAAAACAAAATTGCCGACATATTCCCATTAAGTACAAGATGGCTATTTCAAAAAAACTGGGGCGAACCAAAGTGTAATACAGCTATTTAAAAGTTATACGGATAAGAAAAGGTGGGTTTTGCATCAATGAAATACAACAGCAGTTACCACAAAATTTCTGTATTCAAATTTAAAGGGAACTTGTCACATAGCTAATGCCCCCTTGCTGCGGGCAGCACAAGCTAGTGTCAGACCTGCTGTTTCCAGCGCGGTGTCCCTTATTCTGTAAGATGCTGTAGTTTTAGAGCATTTACCCCTCAAATCTTATTCATGAGCAGGTGTTAGCTTCGCCCACCAAAGTCTAGCCCCGCCCACTGACAGTTATTCACATGTTTCTACCTATTCAAAGTAATAGGTTTATCAGTTGAGGTGGGCGTGGCTAGCCTCCGATGGGCGGGGTTTGAAAAAAAAACTGACTCTTTGAAGGACTCTTCAAATGACTCTTCTGGCTGAAAACTGCAGATTTGAGCATTAAATACACGAAAACTACAGCATCTTACAGAATAAGGGGCACAGCACTGGAAACAGCAGGTCTGACACTACCTTGTTCTGTTCTCAGCAAGGGGGGCATAATCTATGTAACAGGTTCTCTTTAAGTACAAGGTGGCTCATTGAACAAAACTGGGCCGCACCAAATTTAAATACAGCTATTTAAATGTTATACGGATAATAAAAGGTGGGTTGTGCACCAATGAAATACACCTGCAATTACTAACAAATTTCTGTATCCTAATATAAGTACAAGGTGGGTCTTTGAACAAAACTGGTCTGCGCCAAAGTGAAAAACACCTAATTAAAATGTGTACAGATAATAAAAGGTGGGTTTTGCACCAATGAAATACAACAGCCGTTAGTAGAAAATTTCTGTATCCTAATGTAAGTACAAGGTGGGTCTTTGAACAAAACTGGGCTGCGCAAAATAAAAGGTACAATTTCACCTCAGGTGCGAGGTGTGCTAGCCAAAACTGGTAAAAAAAAAGGCCATTTCAATGGAGGTTCAAAGCAGAGTCTGGGCTGCACAATATACAATCTCCTTTCAAAATCCTGCCTGCCTGTCTGTCTGTGTTGGTCCGCACCCCAATACCCCCTCACCCCCCCCCCCTGCGGTTGTACAGTGCTACATGCTTCTTTAAAAGTCTCTGTCTAACTAACTAATTGCTTAAATTCTCTAATCTACCGATGTTCCAATTTTCACAGCTAAAAGCATAGTTGTCTGTATGAATAAAGAGAACTGTGTCTCTGAGCTGAACTGTATTGAGAGAGACCTAGCACACGTCCTGTTCTAGTGAGAGACACTGAAACACTGATGATGAACAGGAAACGCTGTTGTATGCAAAACGAGGTCATGTGATTTTTCCAGCCAATGACAACCATACACATCACAGTCATGACGTCGCACACCCAGCTCACCCTGCTCTATGCTCTAAGCTGATTTGCTGGCCGCCAAAGTGACAGGAAGCGCCGAAAATGTCGCGATATTAATAGATTATGCGCAGATTCTCACCTAAAATATCGCGTGATCGGATATTTGCGATCAACCTAAAAACCGTGCCCATTTCAACTTTGTCGATAATAATCGCTCAACACTAGTGATTACCACGGCTATTAAGTAAAATCCTCAGCATAAATTTGAGGCATCATCTTGGATTACACGTCGAATTTTACCCTTAAAGGGGAGATCTTTGCTATTAACTGTTAGTGGGATCCTAAAAATGTTCCTGATATGACATCTATTTCCAGCGTGTTGCTACCTGCTATACTGGATATTTGCTTGTTGTACTTTAGGTTATCCCAAGTTCTTGCATTTAAAATTGTTATTATTAATGCTATATTTTTTAAACCCTAGATCTGTATGGAAAGAACCTCTGGTGAATGAGGAGCTTCCAAGCCGAATTATGTCAGGTTCAATTATGGTCAAGCCACCTGTGATGAGGTTCACAGAGACATCGGCCCATTTTGCGGATGGCTCTGTTGTGGACAATCTTGATGTCGTCATTCTTGCCACAGGTTATGACTACAGTTTCCCTTTCCTGGATGAATCTATTGTTAAAAAAGATGAAGACAAAGGATCTTTGTACAAAAAAATAATCCCTTTGGGGATCGAAAAGCCCACCATAGCTTTCATTGCATTTGTCCTTCCAATTGGACCAACTGTAGTGGTTGCTGAACTCCAATCTCGATGGGCCACCAGGTTTTTCAAGGGTAAGGAAATTGTTAAACCATAACAATTAAATAGCATCATAAAGGAAGGAAGTCATCCTGGGAATTAACCAATTTCACAGTTTATTTTGTGTCTATATTAAATTAATTTTCAGGATTACACAAACTTCCAGACACCGAAGGAATGAAAAAAGAAATGCTTAGGGATGAGCAACTCCGAAAAAAATGGTAAGTTGAAAAACAGCTTTTTTATGCTTTATATATTAAATATATAAATATATATATATATACAGTGGGTACGGAAAGTATTCAGACTCCTTTAAATTTTTCACTCTTTAATTTCAGCCATTTGGTAAGAACCAAAAAGTTCATTTTTGGCTCATTAATGTAAACTCTGACACCCCTCCCCCATCTTAAGAGAAAAAACCCCAGAAATGTAGATATTTTTGCAAATTTATTAAACAAGAAAAACTGAAATATCACATGGTCAGAAGTATTCAGACCCTTTGCTGTGACACTCATATTTAAGTCACATGCTGTCCATTTCCTTCTGATCCTCCTTGAGATGGTTCTACTCCTTCATTGGAGTCCAGCTGTGTTTAATTAAACTGATTGGACTTGATTAGGAAAGGCACACACCTGTCTATATAAAACCTCACAGCTCACAGTGCATGTCAGAGCACATGAGAATCATGAGGTCTAAGGAACTGCCCAAGGAGCTAAGAGAGAGAATTGTGGCAAGGCACAGATCTGGCCAAGGTTACAAAAGAATTTCTGCAGCACTCAAGGTTCCTAAAAGTACAGTGGCCTCAATAATCCTTAATTGGAAGAAGTTTGAGACGACCACAACTCCTCAACCTGGCCGTCCAGCCAAACTAAGCAATCGTGGGAGAAGAGCCTTGGTGAGAGAGGTAAAGAAGAACCCCAAGATCACTGTGGCTGAGCTCCAGAGATGCAGTAGGGAGATGGGAGAAAGTTCCACAAAGTCAACTATCACTGCAGCCTCCAGCAGTCGGGGCTTTATGGCAGAGTGCGGCCGACGGAAGCCTCTCCTCAGTGCAAGACATAGGAAAGCCTCAGACGGAAGCCTCTCCTCATTGCAAGACATAGGAAAGCCGCAGACGGAAGCCTCGCCTCAGTGCAAGATATATGAAAGCCGCAGACAGAAGCCTCTCCTCAGTGCAAGATATATGAAAGCCGCAGCCGGAAGCCTCTCCTCAGTGCAAGACATAGGAAAGCCACAGACGGAGGCCTCTCCTCAGTGCAAGACATAGGAAAGCTGCAGACGGAAGCCTATCCTCAGTGCAAGACATAGGAAAGCCGCATACAGTTTGTAAAAAAAACACATGAAGGATCCCAGACCATGAGGAATAAAATTCTCTGGTCTGATTAGACAAAGATTGAACTTTTTGGTGTTAATTGTAACAACCGGGATACCGATGGTGTTGGGGTCAGGTATATATATATATATATATATATATATATATATATATATATATATATATATATAATCACGGGTAGGATACACAGTATGGCTGATAGGATGACCCTGGTCCCGGATGTCCAGAGAAACCTTCGAATGTCCCCAACGTGGCACCTGACAATGTTGACAGACAACCAAGCTTCGGGGATAGTTGTTGCTCCTTTACTTAGCAGGACGAGGTAATAAAGATGTACAGTTATGATGATGATAATAGTGAACTTCACAAACAATACAGTGGCTGCTATAGGAGATGTCCAAGTAATCAGGTGAGGGATGTTAAAATAAAAGTCTCTTTTGCTGCTTGAGGTACTTGGGTAGTTTTTTTTATGATGCAAGATGGCCTGCATCCAGGGGGCTGGCCTAAAAGCTGGGCCCCTAAATCGAAGCAGGGGATTTTAGGGAGACCTAAAAGTTTAACAGTCCAGCTATGGGCTTTTTTTAAAACCCGTGTCCCCAGACTTATGGATCGTTTTAATCCGGCATGGATAAAACGGTCGTATATTTGGTAGTAGCAGGCTGGGGCAGGGAAAAGCTCTCTGCGAAAGTCTTGTTGTAGGAAAATAAGATTCGTAGTACAGAAAAGGGGTTTAAGGCTTCTTTGGGGTTGCGGGGTTTGGTATTTTTTACAGCACCCCTGAGTTGTTTTACCCCGTGCAAGACACCTCTACTGCCCCCAAGCCAACGGTTTGTTTTTTCTTCTCTCCAGGCCTAAACGAGACCCTGATAAGTTCTGGAAGTCCCTGTTTTTAACGGACTTTCCCTGTCATTTAAGCCCATTCATAAAAATCGAAAAAAACAGGGATCTATGGAAATTTGTTTTAAAAAGCCCCACAAGAGGGCCCAGGTTTGAAACCCCCTTATTTTGCTGGCTTTTATAAAATGGAGAAAGAGAGGGGGGATACTTGATGTAATGTCCATTTTTACTGGGGCCCTGAAAGGGACTTTTAAAAAAGGAAAGGGACGAGCGGCCCCGGGGACTTACAGTATGTATGGAGAAAACAACCCCTGTCATCCCCTGCCCAATAAAAACCCAACAGGAACATGTGGTGGCGCATCGGCTATGGGGGGTTTTTTCCTGCAGGACGGAGACTGGTTGCAATTAAAGGAAAGATGAAGCAGCCCAAATACAGGATATCCTGATAAAAACCTCTTTCAGAGTGCTTGGACCGAGGGCCGAAGTTTTTTTTTTAAAACAAGCAAGACCCAAGACACAGCAGATAACAAAGCAGGTTCAAAAAACTCTGTGCCCATTCCTGACTGGCCCAGCCAGACTTGCCTAACCCCTTTTTAGCATTTTGGGGAGGACTTGAAATGGCGTCCCCCAACGTTCACCTCCAACCTGAGGGAAACTGGAGGGGGATCGCAAGGAAAAATGGGAGGACCCCCAATCCAGGGTGGAAAAACTTGTTGCATCTTCCCCAAAAAGATCATAGCTATACAAATCAAAAGGTGCTTTATCAAACTGAGAAAAGGATCAATATTTGACCATTTGAGATTTCCAATTTTTCTTTGTTTAATAAATTTGAAAAAATATCTACATTTTTTTTTTTTTTCTCCAAAGGTGGGTTTGGGGGGGGGGTTGCGGGTGGACTTAATGAGAAAAAGAACTTTTTACCAAATAGCTGCAATGATAGAAGTAGTGAAAAATTTAGAGGGGTCTGAATACTTTCTGTGTACCCATGATTTTAAATTAAAATTTAATACATGTGTGAAACTACCCCCTGACTAACCTTACAAAATGCAATCCCCCATTTTGGGGGTATTAAAATGAGCATTGTGGGGGCACCCTTTAAACAGAAGGTAGAGGACGAAGGTCTCTAACACCCACCAGCTCCGTGATTCGTCAGTAGGAGGGAAAAGAGGATTCCAGTGGCGAACCCGTAAAGCTCTAGTGCCTCCTGCCCAAGAAAGTTAAGGCGCGCGGGAAAAAATAATGGGCGGCCACAAAAAAATTTTTGGCACTTTGGGCACAATTTGTCCATTTTAACTTAGGGGTAACATCACTTTTGTTGGCAACAGTTTAGACATTGATGACTGTGTTGAGTTATTTTGAGCTTAATCTCCAAAAAATTGGGAATCCCAGAGAACGGATGCTTTTATCATTTTAATTTACATTTTGCAAGGCAACTTAAAAAACTCTATCAGTTCTCTATCTGTAAAACACAAAACGTAATTTTTATTATTTTTAAACTTTTAAACCTCTATCACACTATTTAAAAACCTGATTTAACCCTCACCTTTAACCCCTTTTTTTGTTCTGAAAAAAGCTGCTCCTTTTCTATTATCAAGTCTTTTAACAGGAAACTTTTATTTTACAGCGTTTATGCTCTAAGGGATCCCAAGCCCCTACTTGGGCAATCGTCCAAAATTCCAATGGACACAGGAAAAAATAAGGCCCCCTTGTGACACCGCGCAGTGGTGAACTTCTAGACGGTGAAATAAAAATTTAAAACGTTATTGCCCTCCCGAATGTTTCGAAAGCTAACTGGTTTTCTGGATTAGAGGGGGGGTCCCATGTGGCTAAGCCCCTTTCCCTTTTTTATTCATTTAGGTGCAAACCTATTAGGTGCCCCCAATTACCATCGGGAAATCCAAAAACCCCATCCCCCTTCCCTCCTGCACGCACCCTCAAAATTGTTCAAAAGCTGCCACCATCCCCAAAAACCAACAATCCTAGAAAATTTTTCCCATCCTATAAGGGGCTTGCCCCCCTCTTCCCCATACTGCTGTCCCAACGCCTGATCAACAAAACCTCTGCCCTTTTTCCCGTAACAAAACTACACCCAATCGCCCTTTCTTTCCCCTAGCTTTTTCACCCCAAAATCCCCCCAAAATTTTTAGCCCTCTATTTCACCATTTGTATTCCAAAATGTGTCTTTAAACCAGAGGGGTGATTTTTGGGGGGTATGTGTATTGCCCCCAAAAATTTTTGGGAAAACCTACAGGAAATTTTGTCTCGGTCTTTGAAACATCGAGTACTATTTTAAAAATAAAAGGGGACCCCCCCTAGCAGACACATTTTTGGAAGTACATAGGTTAAAAAGAGGTGCTTAAATTTGGGGATCTGTGTGAAAAAACTAGGGGAAAAAAAAGGGGAATTTGGGTGTATTTTGTTACAGGAAGAGGGAAGATGGTATAAACTAATACATTGAACTAAAAGCTAAATGAAAAGGGTTTTCATTTTTAGCAATTTTTTTTATCTTGCTGATTCCTATTAATAATTTTGAAGAAACATATATATGTGATTAAGTACGGTTCATTGGATTAGCCAGTTGAATATATGACATAGAACATAGAGTTTTAATTTCGTTTTGCCCCCCCCTCCCACTCCTCTCTGCCCCCTCCCCCTTTTCCCCCTCTGTTTTACTTGTCCCCCATTTTCCCTGTGTCTTGTAATGCTGATAGGGTTTTATCACGTGAGGCCACGGTTCCCTTTAATAAATTGGGATGTTGTATATTGCTTCTGTGATGGAGGGGTTTTTTGGCAGCTTAATCGTATGGTATATGCACTCGGGGGGGGCCCCCGGGGGGATTACCCTATTCATGGTTTTATTCACTATTATAGATTTATTGTTTTTCGCTCGCTGCTTGTTTTTTTGTGGTTTGGATACGTGTATGGGTGAGTTGTATGCAGATGCAGTGGGTTTGAGGAACTGGTTTTTTGTGTGTCTTTTTGGCGTAGTGAAATTGGTGGGCCCGGTGACCCGTAAAAGAGAATCTTCAATGGGGAAGGTGTGAGGGAAATGTGAAGGGGGGGGGGCTAACTTAGAGCCTGCAGCTTTATTAAAAAAATTGTATATTTTATGCAAAGGAAGTGGGGTTTTGAAATTGCTGAGACAATAGTGTCATTTTCAATGGAATATTATTTAATAAAACTTGCAGCTTTATTAAAAAGAATTGCAATTAGATATATAGGAAGTGCTTTATGGGGAAAATAAAAGCAATTGTGTACAGTACAATGGAACTTATTTCCCAATGAATTGCATTTATAAAGGGAAAAAAAAGGAGTTTATGGGGGTTTTAAAACTAGTAGTGGCTGTGGAATGTAACACCCCTTCTCTTAGTCCGGTTTTAGGGTGAGGCCACGCTTGCAATAATATGGGGAAATGAACGGGAAACCCCCCACAGTCAGGGGGAGGGTTTTTGATGAGTGCGTTGGCGGGGCAGTAAAGGTAAGAGGGGGCGCAAGCCCATTATGGAATGGCGAATTTTCTGAGGAATTTTTGGTTTAGGGGGCTGGTGGCAGCTTTAGCAGGACATATTTGAGTGTCGTGCAGGAGAGCGGAAGGGGGGGGTGGGTTTTTTGGGATTCTTGAGGTAAATTGGTGGCACCCGAAAGGGGTGCCCCCCAAATGTATAAAAAGGGAAAAGTTACCCCCAAAGTGATCGGACCTCTGTCCCTGATGAAAACCCGGTTGCTGGGAAACATGTCGGGAGGCGATATGATTTTTAAATGGTGATTTCTCACCCCTTTTTACAAATGTCACCGCTGCAGCGGTGTCCCCAAGGGGGCCCTTTTGTTTCCCTTTTCCATTGTTTTAGGGGAGATTGCCCAATAGGAGGCTTGGGATCCCTTACTGGAGCTGTAAACTGTGTTATATAAGGCTTTCCCGTTAATAGGTGGTGCTCCACCAGATTTATAAAAAAAGGAGCTATTTCCCTTTTTTAGAAGCAAAAGGTTAAATGGTGAGTTAAAATCAGGTTTTTTTAAATAGTGTGTATAGAGGTTAAGAGTTTAATAATAAAAGTTACGTTTTAGTGTTTTTCAGATAGGAACTGTAAGTTTTAAATTTGCCCATGGCCCAAAAAAGTAAATATAGAGTTATTGTGAGGGCACCAAATTGACCCTGTTATACAAGCTGCGCACGGACTTCTTTTCATTGTATCAGAGTGTCAGTTCTTCTGTGTTGTTCCATGAAAAGATAAAATACAATATTTACAAAGATGTAAGGGGTGCACTCACATTAGTAAATACATTGTAAAGTATATCTTATTAATGAAAACCAGCTCCATACCAAAAGATCCGCCTAGTGTAAAACAGTAAGAAGGCTACAACGGTGGGGGAGCTGCTGCTACAACATCTAGTTTAGTGCTTCAGTGATAGGGAGAAGGAAGCGGAGCAACAGACACCAGCACAAGGGAGAAAAACACCCCAATTTGTAAGCAACAACCCAAAGTATTTATTTTTCTTTGCCGCCTCCCCCCAGTTGGGCACAAATTCTCAGTGCCGCCGAATGGAACACAGGAAAAAGTGAGAAAAATCACCACATAGGACGCCAGATCTTATACATGTAACATATACAGTAGATAATAAGAATGTGTATTAAATTAGTGGTATTTCGCTGCTAGTCTGAAAAAAAAAACATCCAGACAAAACAACCACCTCAAAACACACATTAAAAAACATAGATTTTTTTGTGCAGTCTGTTACCAGGGAGACCCCCATTGTCTGATTGGGGTGTAAAATCAAATAGAATATTTAAAAGGGGAAACCTGCAATAGTTTCCCCCCCCTTTGAGGGCACATAAGCTAGTTCGACTTGCTTTTTTCCAGCGCTGTGTCCCTTTTCTGTAAGATGCGAGTTTTAGAGCATTTACCCCTCAAATCTTATTCATGGAGGTGTTAACTCCGCCCACCAAAAGGGTAGCCCGCCACCTGACAGTTTTTCACTGTTTCTTTCTTTCAAAGTAAAAGGTTTTCAGTTGAGGGGGGGGGGGCTTTTGCCTCTATTGGCCGGGTTTGAAAAAAACGACTCTGAAGGACCCTTCAAGTTTTTTGGCTGAAAATGCAGGGTTTGACTTTTTTAAAGAAAACTCCAGCATCTTCGTTTTAAGGGGGCACAGCGCTGGAAACAGCAGGTCTGACACTGGGTTTTGCTGCCCCAGCAAGGGGGGAAAACTATGTGACAGGTTCTCTTTAAGGAAAATTTTTCCAAAATTTTGTATTTTGAGGTAGGGAAAAAAGAAATGGTTTGAGGGGGTTTATGGCCTTTAGCCCTTTTTCTGCTTTGGCCTGTCCCCTAAGTCCGGTCGGGGTGGCATCCGTAGCCCAAAAGGGGTTTGAGATACTCCCCTTTTATTGACGGGGGTATCTTGGATCAATTGTAGGTAGGTGGGTCGGCTGTGCTGTTAGCCGCTTTGCACATCGCTTGACCCCCCTTGGTTTACCATGCAGCTTCCTTCCTTGCCAATAGGACGAAGGAAATATTCCCTTAAGGGGCCCCAATCAAAAAAGGGCCCGGTATGTTAAAAAAAAGGACTAGTAATGGGTGGGGGCCCCAATTTCATTTTGGGTGTAGGGGGGCCCCAACCGGGTTAGGAATGCAGGGGGCCCCGGCTGTATGCACCCCCTTTTACCCAGGCTCTAGGGGAGGGCGGTCCGCATCCTCGAGTTTTTAAACCCGTGTAGGTTAAGCTGTCTGTGGCTTCTCTAGCTAATTTCTTTTCACCTGGTGCAGTTCCTCCCACACCTCGGAGCCTGACCCTGGCTTGTATTAGTTTGGGTCTTGTCATCTAATCTTGTTTGTCTGTGTCTTAGTTTTTGTCCTGTTTTGCTTTTTGCTATTCTTCTTGTCATTGCCCTAATCCATGTTCCGAGCATTTTCCCTTGCTCTTTGTCTAGTCTCTGTTCTTGTTTCTTGCTTCTGTTCCTATGTGTATGTTTTGTATTTTGACTTCTGCCAGGTCTTCTTGTCTGTTCTGTGTTACAATAGGGCATGTCCCCACGGCACGGGTTTGCGGCCGGTTTTTCAGACGGTTTGCAGTTTTGCTCATCACTGAAAAAAAAACGTCCCCTCCCGCGGCCGGTATTTGTCCTCTGCTGTGGGGACATGCCCTTACAGTACCTGGCACGCCTTCTGGTCTTTTGGTTTGTTGTTTGCCCTATGTCTGTGTGGTGCCCACATGGGCACTTCTAATCTGTCCAGATCAGCTGCCACTGCCGAGGACTGCTCTGAGGTTGCACCTATCTACACCCCCTTGGAGCAAGCCCAGTAGTGGAACAGTGGGTCCACTACCTGCCATAAATGTAGCAATGTTAAAAAGAGCCATCAGGTTCCTTACATTATGATTTTTGCAGCTTTTTTGTGGCTAGTGCTGCCAGAGATGAGATCAATGTATTTATGAGCCACCGCTTGCTCTACCCACATACTGCGGGATAAGGGTAAGTTCAAACAGACTAATTTGCAGAGCAGGGAGCCAACGGCTTCCTGCTCCATCATGGTTTTTAACTTTTTTCACATCCTAAAAACACACACAGTTAAAGTAACAGCAACCCAGAGATCCAGGGTATGTGTTTTTGTTTTTCCCGGGGACATATTCACCAAACTGGGCTTGTGCTTGGGACCCCGCAACTCCCCTAGTGTGCCCAAGAATAAAATGGCTTTGGGGGCTAGCCCATAAAATGGGGGTTTCCTGCACCCTCCTAGTAGAAAAAACCTTGTGGCCCGTCAAAAGAGTGAACGTGTTCTTTCATTTTTCCGCACCATGGATTTAAACTTTGTGGTTTGTAGTTTGCTGTGTGACCTGCTGCTCAGACTGGCGATTAGATTACACAAGGCCAGTTGAATTCCCCACTAAAATCCATTATGTGAACTTTCCATTGCAGTTTTCTTCATATTCACAGTATCTTTCAAAAACTGCGGGTGGGGTAAGCGGTGGCTCATGAACATGCTGGACTCATCCCAAGCAGCTCTGGCCAAATGCTTCAAAACTCATGTATGTCCTCCTCACCTACATAAGGTTACATCTTAAGTGATACTTTGCTGGAAACAGGGTGTCTGTCATTACCCTATGCTGACAATAGTTAGGGTTCCCTTTTAAACTCTATTCTTTACCCCTTTTTGATACTGCTGTTGACATCCCTGTTTGTTAGTAGGGGTTTCTCATTGATCAGCAGATCACTGGATGTCTCTCTGCTTAGACCCTCTGAAATCAACATAAAAAGCCAGAAACCCGGACTCAACCAAAAACATGTGCCCACATAAGTCAATGGTTGCTATAAAGGTCCATTTCTCAAATTGTAATGCTTTTCTGCCCTATTACCCCTTATTGATGAATGGCATTGCCTTATGTCATGTGTTTGGTAATAGAGTGAGCTCACAGGCTGATTCTTCTCCATACCTGGTGGGTGGTGGTTGTTAATTGAAGCTGATAACTCTGATCCCAGCCATTTTACCACTTAGATGCTGTGGTCAATGCAACCGCGGCATCTAAGTGGTAAGCAAATGCTGTGGTGCACTTTTTTGGCCCCTGATCAAACTGGTACCTCCTACAACATGATTGCTGGGTGCTAACCAGCTGTCATGGCAGCCGGGTCCTAATGAAGGCCACTTTGGCTGCCATCTTAGCAGGACTGTCATAGCAGTACTAAGGCAAGGGTGTAACAGGAGAGTTATATTGTAAGGCTATTGGGCAATACCTTTGTATTGCAGAAAAGTGGACAAGGGATCGCTCCCACTAGCAATCAATTACCCTAAGAGGACTAAAAGCACAAGTTAAAATTTACAAATATTTTTTTTTTTTTAAAGTTAAACATAATTGGTATTGCCATATTCACAAAACTCAGATCTATTAAAATATAATTATTATTTTATGTGGAACATTATTTGTTCTATAAGAACACCATAAACACCGTAGAAAAAACAAAAATACCTAATGCAAAAATTTAGTTTTTATTGTAACTTTGCCTCCCAAAAAACTAGAATTATAGAGCAAAAAGCCGAATGTATTCCAGAACAGAACCAAGAAAAGTACACGTACTTCTAAGAAATTGAGCCTTAATCAGGTCCATGGCCTCAGAAAATGGAGTCGCAAAACAAATGGAAAGCTTGTAAAAAAAAGCTTTATTGTTTTATAAGTAAACCTAACATCGGAATTGTACCGACCTGCAGAATAAAGATAACACGTCATTTATACTACACGGGAAATTCCATAAAAGTAAAAGCCCCCAAAAATGTTGCGATTCCACCCAACAAAGATTTATTTTGGTTTCCCAGTACATTATATGGTGCAGTACATGGTACTATTAAAAAATGTTCACAATGGGAGAGAGAAAAAAATCTGAAATACACAATCACATACACAGGGGAACAAGGGAAACCCCCAATGGGCCCTTGAGCATGGCCAACCTGGAGTTGTTTTTAACTGCATATATATCCTCAGAAAAGGCAAAAAAGCAGAAAAAGAAATGTAAAAAGCAAGAGGCAGAGTATAGGTAATTTACAGTAGCCATAGTGTGGGCCCCTAAAATAAACTCCACCAGTTGGCCCAGAAATAGCTCAACTGATGGGTCCCTAGAATCAACTCCACCTGTGGGCCCCTAGAATCAACTCCACCTGTGGGCCCCTAGAATTAACCACCTGTGGGCCCCTAGAATTAACTCCACCTGTGGGCCCCTAGAATTAACTCCACCTGTGGGCCCCTAGAATTAACTCCACCTGTGGGCCCTAGAATTAACTCCACCTGTGAGCCCCTAGAATTAACTCCACCTGTGAGCCCCTAGAATTAACTCCACCTGTGGGCCCTAGGTACCCCAGTCCTACACTGCGCATAGATGTCTACTTGCTGGGAACTCATGGAAGTTGAATATTTGTGATTGTTTTTTTAGTTGCTGCGTTGTGTGGCGGCCATTTTTGCTGTGGGTAGTGAGACCCAGAGTTGGGGGCTAGGTCTGTTAGCACTGGTGTTGTTGGGCCACTGGGTTGCTCCCCTTGCTGGTGTTGGTGGTCGCCATGCAGTGCTACACCTATTAGTGTAGGTATAAAATTAAAAGAGCATAACGTGAAGTGGCAAAAAGTATCAAAAAGTATACTGCAAACCTCATGCAAAATATTTGTACATTTTTACTGAACAAGTAGTAGATCAACATGTAGTATGAGGATGTGCACTCCATGTCTTTTCCTCTCCCACTGTGGACATTTTGGAGGTACTTGTATTGGTGAGTTTGGACTGGCTCATCTCCTTGCCTTGTTGCCATTCCGGTCAATATCAGTATTTGAGCCATTGGTGCTGTTGGTATTTTTGTTTGTAAGCAGAGGCATATGACCACTACAGTCAATCAGCGGCTGTGGTGGGGACATCCCCGTTAAGAGGTTCAAAGATGAAAAAGAAAACTGGTGAGATGCGTGGTGGAATCGGGGAACAGAGGGAGGTAATTATAAGGGTTTTTTTTGGTGCCCTGGAGCTGTTGGTTTGATCTTGTTACGAGGTGGACAACCCCTTTAACTCATCTTATCACGTTTGTTTTTCCAATTAGGTTTGCAACAGCTGAAAATAACTTCCGGCGCACCGATTACATCTCCTACATGGATGACCTAGCCTGTGATATAGGCGTGAAGCTAAACTTGTGGAAGTTGTTCCTAACAGATCCAGTTTTGGCATGGAAAGTTTTTTTTGGACCTTGCAATTCTTACCAATTCCGTCTGGTAGGTCCAGGGAAATGGGCAGGAGCCCGAGAAGCAATTATGACCCAATGGGATCGAATTGAGAAGCCCCTGGGAACAAGGATAGCAAAACGAAAACCTAAATCTCTTTGGATATCCTTTATGCCTTGGATATTTTGCCTTGGAGTTTTGCTTTTAGCTCTTTGTCTAACAGCTTGATATGCAACAAAACTTTGTTCAGCATCATTCAAAGTGAACCTGTGACATTGAATGTGCTGCTCAATTTGCCAGCATGATATTATAAAGCAGGAAGAGCTAAGCAGATTGTATAGTTTTGTGGGAAAACTTTCAGAATATTTTCATTAAGGTCTCTGCTCATTTTTGGCTTAGGAGTCCAGTGGGCGGTCCTAAAAAGAGATTGACAGCCATTCCTGTATGAGTTTGCATGTTGATAAAGGTGTCAACAACGAAGTAGGACCACCCACTGGACTCTTCAGCCAAGAATGAGTAGAGATTAGACAAATATTCTGAATCCTCTGTTAAAAACTATTGATCAATATATCCAGCTCCTCCTGAACAATATGCTGCCTGGCTTTAATGTAACAGGTTCTCTTTATGTTCTTGTCATCATCTACATCAGAAAATAGCTCTTAAAGGGGTTGTCTCATCTTACTGTTTCATAGAGTCAGCAGTATTCTTTCACTCATGCATCCTGTCACTTCCTGGTCAAGCTGTAGGTAATTAGCATATGAGCTCCATGTATTAAGACTTCTGCTAATTAGTCTAGATTAGATAAACAATCTCCTGCTCTGAGGTCCAGAGAAGCTTCAAAGCTAAAGTAAACAGTAATTATTAGTGTATTTTGTCTGAAAGATCAGATAACACACAAGCTCTCAGGCTGCCAGCAGTTCTGTGCTGTGACCTGTGTGATGATGTCACTCCCTGCTATCAGATAAGACAAACAGCAGGGGAGAACACGCAAACAGGTCGGTAACTAGAGAAACCTGAAAGCCCTCAGAAGATGATAAAATCAGTTGTAGCTCCTCAACAACAAAAAATGAACAAAACAATATATTTGGAAAACGTCTTCCTTTAGTGTTCCCTACAAGTTGAAAGCCAATTTTTGTAGTGAGACAACCCCTTTAACTACTGATAGATATAAAACAATGTGGTTTCTCTTAATAATTGCAGCCCTGAAAAATGGGGTTGTGTTTGCCTCACCCCTTTAATCCAGATGGATAACAGCATTTAACCTAGCAATCTGCCTCCTGCCATAATATAGGGTATACTTGGTATTTGTTTAGTCCTTTCTTAAAGACTCCCTGTATAAGGTGGAACCATGTTTGTGATAACAGGGATTCTGAGCCTCCGCTAGTATGTGAAAATGAGATGTTGTTCTTAAATAGTGCAGGAAGCTCTCCTCTGGGGATGGACCTGGATGAAAAGCGCTTATGCATGAAACACGTCTTACTATGTATTAAAATTAAACAATCTTTTTATAATATTATTTCCTGGAACATCCAGCGCTTTCATTTGTCCTTGCAACAATAGAGGCTTGCGGGTAAATTAAACTTGTTCTGCATTTCTCTCTTCCACGGAAGACATAACAGTTGTGCAATCTGTGCAGCTACACAGGGGCCCAGTAGGTAAGGTGCCAACTGATACCTCTATGGCAATTTCCTAGTGTCAACTGGATTATGTGGGTGGATACATTTCCTGGCTATCAGTTACTGGTGCATTGTTAGGCTATGTCTATACAGAAACAATGCCATACTCACAGCTCAAAGGCGGGACTGAAAACTGAACCCAGTAAAGAGGCAACACTGGCCCCTATGCTTCTTGGGAAAGATAAACAGGTGCAGCTGAACGCTCAGCAGTAGCTCACATACCCCACCACTAGGGGAACAATCTGACTGCACATTAAATTGATACCTGATCACACAGTATGCAAAAAAGCCACAGTATAATACATGGGGAGATAGCACAAATGCAAAAATACCGATAAGACAACCACTCACATACCCTCAGTGCATGAGGGGGGTGGCTGCCGGTACTACAATTGCATATAAATGAGGCGATACAAAAGAGTGCCATTAATGCAGATACGTGTGGTGCACCATGCTGGCTTACAGCCTATTACACCACTACTATTTGATTGGACGGGCTGCCCAGCACTTTTTGGGTGTCCAACACAAAATACAGACACCCCCTGCTCCCCAGTACTTTTGGGCCAAAAAAAAATTACATACTGGAAAAATATCAAATATGAGGTATTAGTTTTCTGCGTTTTCTGAGTAATTAATGTCCCATTTTTTCTGTTTTTTATGTCTACACAGCACAGGATTCTTATTGGATCTTCGCCAGATTCAGTATTTTGCAATATTTGAAGTTTTTTTTGCAATCATTTTTTTAAAATGCAATGGATTCTGGCGCATTTTAAAACATGCCGTATCTTCCACCGGATTGCTGTCGGATTCCTGTAAATTCAATGTGCGGGGTTGATGGCAAATCTGAAATTCATCCGCAGTCTTTAGGGCAAATCTGCAACAAAAACCACGTTCCAGCGTTGTTAAAATGCCATCGGATTTTGGACAGCATTTTAACATTGCTGTGCAGACACAGCCTTAGAAAGAGACAGGGAGATAGTCTATCATAAAATATTGGTTAACAAGAAGCCCGTATACTGTTCTTGCACAGGGGTCTGTCCATGACTGCTCTATTAAACCAAGACTAATAACTGCTTAGGACAATCTCAACTAAGAAGTAGATTAACTCATCACATAAAGAATGTCCACCACAGTCCTCTTTGTTAGTATTTCTATCTCCAAAGGGATTTTATTACCACATTGATTTGCTTCAAACATGATGTTCTGATTTTACTTAATTTCAGAGATAGAGCAGTTCTTTTCTCCTGCTTGAGTACAGAAACTTCCATAGCTTACTGACCACATTTCTCTTCTCTAGCACTGGTTGGGATGGTGACATCATTTCCTGCTGTGTCTTACCAGCAGCACAGGAGCTTGTTTATGTTTCATAGTGACAGACTTTAACCCTTTAGAGCTCTGTAGCCTTGTGCCCTGCTGTTTAAGCCACTCTATCACCAATATCCCTCTAACAGGCTCAGCTAGTGATAGCAAAGCTCAGGGGCGTCGCTAGGCTGTTTTATTCGGGGCTCGGGCCCCGAATAAAACCCCCTGTGCCCCGAGTCTCCCGGGCTCCAGGCCTCTGCGCTGGGCCTGGAGCACCGACTGGCTCTTCAGCTGCATGTGCATCCGCTGGACGCACACACAGCTGAGGGCTTCTGCGGGGCAGAGAGCGAGCGCTCCCTGCCCCGCAGACAGTGTCGGACCCGCAGGTCCTACACCGCGAGGCTGCCGGGTCCTCACAGCGCTGAGGACCCGCCGCGGCCCCGTGCGCCTCAGCCGGCAGCGTCGCGATGACATCACGTCATCGCGACGCTGCCTCTCCTCGGGCGCACAGCGCGTCATAGGCCGTGCGCCCGAGGAGCTGCCGGAGGAGCGCGGGCTGAAGAGGACGGAGCGCGCTCGCCGGGGGAGTTAAGGTGAGTATTAATGTTGTTATTTTTATAGCGTTTACCTGCCTCAGTGCCCCTATATACTGCCTGTGCCCCTATAATGCCTGCCTGTGGCCCCCATATCCATGCCTGTGCCCCTATAATACCTGCCTGGCCCCATATCCCTGCCTGTGACCCCCATATGCTGCCTGTGGCCCCCATACCCTTCTGTGGCCCTATATACTAGCCTGTGCCCCTATAATGCCTGCCTGTGGCCCCCATATCTGCCTGTGCCCTTTTATACCTGCCTGTGGCCCCCATATACTGCCTGTGACCCCTATATACTGCCTGTGCCCCCATATACTGCCTGTGCCCCCATATCCCTGCTTGTGGCCCCCATATGATGCCTGTTGCCCCTATATACCTGCCTGTTGCCCCTATATATCTGCATGTGGCCCCATATACCTGCCTGTGCCCCCATATACCTGCCTGTGGCCCCCATATACTGCCTCATTGCCCCCATATACTGCCTCAGTGCCCTTATATACCTGCTTGTGGCCCCCATATACTGCCTCAGTGCCCCCATATACTGCCTCAATGACCCTATATATCTGCCTGTGGCCCCATATACTGCCTGTGGCCCCTATATATTGCCTTTGGCCCCATATACCTGCCTGTGGCCCCTATATACTGCCTCAGTGCCCCCATATACTGCCTGTGGCCCCATATACTGCCTCAATGACCCTATATACCTTTCTGTGGCCCCATATACTGCCTGTGCCCCCTATACCTGCCTGTGCCCCCCTATACCTGCCTGTGGCCCCTATATACTGCCTCAGTGCCCCAATACCAGCCTCAGTGCTCTTATATACCTGCCTCAGTGCTCCTATATACTGCCTCAATGACCCTATATACTTGCCTGTGGCCCCATATACTGCCTGTGGCCCCCATATACCTGCCTGTGGCCCCCATATACCTGCCTGTGGCCCCATATACCTGCCTGTGGCCCCATATACTGCTTCAGTGCCCCTATATACCTAACTGAGGGGACTGCTATACCTAAAATTAAGGAGTTGCTGGAAATGTGAGGATTCTAAGATATTTGTGTCCAAATCCTCAGGGACGAGTATTGGCCGGGAGCAATCAGCATGAAGGTGTGAACCGGATAGAGAAGAAAAGGGAAAGTGAACGACACTGATCAGAAAAGACATCTCCGGTGAGTTACTAAATGTAACAGCAGTGTAATCACTTATATGTCTGCAGAGTCTACATACAACTAGTATCTACCACTATCTGGTCCCTGTATGGCGGTGGTAATATATGTAATCAGAGCCTGTGTACAGCTGGTAGTCACATGTGGGGGTCGCTTTCGGTCAGGGTCTGGCAGGATTGTTTGAGCCTTAAGTAGTAATAGTTTTGGGTCTTGGTTTTGTAGGAGTGTTTTTTAGTCACAATCACTTGTCTGGTAGATTTGCTCCATGTATCGGTGGATTATTTGGTGACTGTTTAGGGTATTGTCATATGAAGGTGAGAAGTTCTGAAAAAAGTAAATTTGTCATTGGTGATTTTTACTGTACAGTGACTGCTGAGGAGATGGATGGGATCTGTGTGGGATGTGCAGAAAATTAGTAACAGGAACAGAAGGTTTTTCTCTGTAAAAAAACATCCGCAGTTCACAATGAGGCGGGAAAAACACAAAGGGCCAGAGCCCCGGATGTTTTAGGACCCTAGCAATGCCCCTGGCAAAGCTGAAATGTCAGTCAATCCTTTTAGAACCGCTCACAGTCTAAACAGGAAGTGAGAACCTGAAGCTGTAGAACCGCCCACAGCCTGAACAGAAAGTGGGAGCCTGAAGCTGTAGAACTGCCCACAGCCTGAACAGGAAGTGGAAGCCTGAAGCTGTAAAACCACCCACATCCTGAAAAGGAAGTGGGAGTCTGAAGCTGTAGGACCACCCACAGCCTGACCAGGAAGTGGGAGCCTGAAACTGTAGAACCGCCCACAGCCTGAAAAGTTAGTAGAAGCCCTTAGCTAGCTGTGAAGAGCAGGCTTTGTGAAACAGCATGGTGAGAACATCCCTTAAATAGGTAAACCAAAACAGGACAATTATATATTTTCTGTGACAGAAGGGTGAACTCACAGAACTGTAAGTACATGCACAGTCACATAGCCATGCCAGCAGTACATGCACAGTCACATGACAATGTCACCAGTACATGCACAGTCACATGACCAGGCCACCAGTGTTGATCACCTGTTCCTGTGGTGTCTTGCACTCTAAATATGTGTGATCACAAATCCTACACAATGTTCTGCTTGTTTCATCTCCATTCCTCCCCGTTTTCCCCTCCTTCCTTAGTTGTAGAAGTGGTATGTATTGCAGGCAGCAGATGACAGTGGCAGAGCAGTGGTTCAGTAGCATAGGGTGTATTATCTGTTAAAACAGTAATTACAGCATTACTTTACACTTTTACAACAAAGGGGAATGCAGGTAGCTGCAAAGAGAGGCAATGAAAGTAAGAAAAGAAAGGAGCAATGAGAATCCTAGTCCTTTACATATTTAAACCTACCAACAGCTCTGGCAGCATAAAAACAACTGTGCTACACAGAGCTGAACACATTAATGAATACATAAAAGATAAGAAAATAACCCCTTCTTCGCCATGCTGGTGTTATGTGATTCGTATTCAGACATGGTTAGGTATTTGTCTGTATTTTTATACTGACTAGAAAGTCTTTTAACAATGCAGTTAAACTCTCACAATCAGTACATGATAGGAAAATTCCTGTATATGACATTAACAAACAAGGAGAGGACTTGCTCTCACCTAGGGACGCCTCTCCCACGTGGCCTAGGTGCGTGCGTTTCCCGAACGCTGAGGACGAAGTGGGCAGCCCCAGTTGAAATGTTCGGGGCTGGCACAATGGAGGCATAGGTTTTCTTCACGCCGCCGGGTCAACTCCTGTGGAGTCAAATGAGCTCTGTTCACTTGCATGGATTCCTCCGTAGCTGGCAGGGAGAACAACTGTGGTGGCCTCTGGAATACAGGACCTAGGCGGGGAAAACGACGACCCCTGGCAGGTTCGCGTTCCTGGCGGAGCTCTTCTCGCCGTTCAGAAAAACGTATATCAATCCGAGTAGCCAAAGAGATGAGGTCACTCAAGGAGGAAGGCGGATCACGGGTGGATAAGGCATCCTTCATCTGGCTGGAGAGGCCTTTCTTGAAGGTGGTGGATAATGCCGCATAATTCCATGCTATTTCTGAGGCAGTAGTCGCCCACTGAGGAGTCTCCTTGGCGTAGATTCAGTAAGGAAGTTTGAGCAGAAGAGGCTCGGGCAGGTTCCTCAAACACGCTGCAGAACTTTGTGAGGAAAGTGGCGAGGTTGGCCGTGACCGGATCATCTCTGTCCCAAAGAGGGGTAGCCCAGGCCAGGGCTTTTCCGGAAAGAAGTCTGACCACGAATGCGACCTTCGACCTTTCAGTAGGGAATTGGTTCCCCATTAACTTGATGTGCAGAGAGCATTGGGTGATAAAGCCCCTGCAAGCCTTGGAGTCTCCATCAAACTCCATAGACGGCATAGACAGACGGAGCCTTGGACCAGCAGCCGGTGTGGAAGCCGAAGGTGCAGCGGACGGCACAGGAGCGGGTTGTTGCTGCTGGGTGTCCAGGCACTGCTGCATCATGGCGGAGAGATGGCTGAGTTGCTGGGCTTGCTGAGTGATCTGCTGGGATTGCTGCGCCACGATGGTGATTAGGTCAGCGACGCTAGGCAGAGGCACCTTGGCGGGATCCATAGCTGGATCTTACTGTCACGAGCAACGGTAGTGGATCCTCTGGACCACCGCAAGCGATGGCGTAAGCCACGCCAGGGAGCGAAATCTAAGTAGGTCCCGGTGTTCACCAGAGCCCGCCGCAAAGCGGGATGGACTTGCTGCGGCGGGAGTCTACCAGATCGCTACCCCTGACGTGACTTGATTGCGGAGGCAGCCGAGGTGTAGCGTGGTACAAAATCGTAAGGCAGGCTCGTAGTTGGGGACAGGCAGGAAGGTTCGTGGTCAAGGACAAGCAGAAAGGTCAGGGCAGCCGGCAAGATTCATGGTTGAGGGACGGAGGCAAATGGTACGGTACACGGTAATCAAAACAAGACTTCAGGAACGCTTTCTCAGTAGGCTAAATGGCAATAAAGATCCGGCGCTGGGCACAGGAAGGAGCAGGCTTAAATAGGGGCTGCGGCCAGCAATGGAATTTACCAGTGCGCTGGCCCTTTAAATTTAACAGTGCTGGCGCGTGCACGCCCTAGGAGGCTGGGACTCGCGCTCGACAGGAAGCAGAGACATAGCCAGGAGCGTGGCTGGGTAAGTTGGAGCGAGTGCGTCCGTGGCCCAACATGTCTGTCGCGGCGCCACTCACCCGCGGGGCACGACGGTGCCCGCGACCCGGAGGGGGGGTTGTGGGGGCAGCCGTACCAGCTCTGTGATATATGAGGATATATGATAGAGGAAAGGATGGACTGTGAAAATTTTGAGGAAAAATGAAAAGGGGAAAAGGGGAAACTGAGCTTTGATATTAGGATATATGTTTAAGGGGGAGGAGTTTAACCTGTAAATAAAAGATTTAAAAGATAGGGGGAGGGGAAGCTGACCTTTTATGAATGGGATTATATGAAAAAGGGGAAAGAAAGTTTGAGCTCTTGATAAATAGGTTATATATAAAAGGAAAAAACGAGCTATTGATTTTATGGGGTTAAAAATGATAAAGAGAGAAGCTGAGCTCTGTAAAAATTGGGGTTTAAATGATAAAGAGAAAAACTGAGCCGGGTGATATTTTGGGGTTATATGAAAGAGGAGGAAGCTGGGGCTTTTTGGGGTATAAAGGGTTAAAAGATGGGGGAAAGGGACTGAGTTTCTGTGATATATTGGGGTTAAAAGATAGGGGAAAAAGGGTCAGAGCTCTGTGAATATAGGGTTAAATATGAAAGGGGGAGAGGACTGAGCTCGGGGAAAAATTATAGGGTATTTTTAATAGAGGGAGAGGAGCTGAGCTCTGTGATATAGGGGGTTAAATGGGATAGAGGAAGGAGCTGACTCGTGAAAATAGGGGGTTAAATAAAAGTAGAGAAGCTGACTCTGTAAAGGTATAGGTAATATTAAGGGAAAGAAGCGATCGGGGAATATAGGGGGTTTAAAATGATAGAGGAGAAAGCTGAGCTTTTTGGGATAAATATTTTTAATATAAAAGGGGAAGGACCTGACTCTTTTATAAATAGGGTTAGGGGAAAAATGGGAAGGGAGGGGACTGAGCTCTTTTATATATTGGGTAATTTTGTTTAAGGGGAAAGGACTGCCTTGATAAATAGTGGTTATATGATAAAGTAAGAACTGACCCCTGTGAAAAAAGGGGTTATATGGATAGAGGGAAAGAAGCGGGCCTTTTGGTGATAAATAGGGTTAATAAAAAGGGGAGAGAAGCTGAGCTCTTTTGATAAAAAAGGGGTTTAAAATGTTTAGAGGAGAGGAGTGACTCTGGAAAAAATGGGGTAATATAAGGGGAGAGGAGCAGAGCTTTTTGAAAAAAGGGGTTATGTGTTTAGGGGAAAGAAGCTAAAGCCTGTGATAAAAAGGGTTATATGAAAAAAAGGAAGAAGCTGAGCTCTGTATAAATGGGGAAAATTTTATAGAGGAGAGGACTGAGCTTGTGATATTGGGTTTTTGATAGAGGAGAAACTGAGCTTTTATATAGGGGGTTTTATAGGATAGATGAAAAAGCTGATTCTGTGATAAAAGGGGTTTTATATGAAAAGGGGGGAAAAGAAGCTGAGCTCTGTGATATATGGGGATTTTTAAGATAAGGGGAGAAGCTGGGGCTTTTGAAAATTATATGATAAAAAGTTTAAAAGGGGAGAAGCGATTTTCTGATAAAATGGGGTTATATAAAGGGAGGAGAAAAGGGCATATCCTTTTTGATATATAGGGTTTTTAAATTGGGAGGAAGAGGCCCGAGTTTGTCATATATGGGGAAATATGATAGGGGAGAGGACGGCTCAGTAAATGGGTTATATGATAAGGAGAAAAGCAAGCCTTTTATATATAGGGTTTAAATAGGGGAAAAAGGAGCAAAACTCTGGTATATATTGGTTATATGATAGGGGAGAAAAAGCGCCCCTGTGTTTAAAAGGGTTTTATATGATAGAGGAAGGAGCGTGCCTTTGATATTAGATTTATAAAATAAGGAAGAAGTGGGGCTCTGTGATTTTAATGGGTTATATATAGGGGAGGGGAAAGCGGCTTGTGTTTATTTTTTAAAAATTTTGAAAAGAGGAGGAAAACTCCCCTCTGTGATATATGGTTTTTAAAAGATAAGGGAGAGAACCCTGACCCCTTTTATTAAAAAGGGGTTTAAAAGATAGGGGAAAGGAGGTAAACCCTTTTGTGATATTTGGGGTTTAAAAAGAATAGAGGAAAGGAGTTTGAGCTCTATGAAAATGAGTTTTATATGTTTTAAAAAGGGAGAAGCGCCCTCGGATATATAGGTTTAAATTGAAAAGGGGAGGGGAGCTGAGCTCTGTGATATATGGGGTTATATAAAAGGGGAAAAAGCAGCCCTCTGTGAAATAAAGGGTTATTTTAAAGGGAGAAAGCGACCTAAAAATTTTTATATAGGTTAATTATAAGGAGAAAGCTGAGCTCTTTTGAAATATATGGTTTTATATAGAGGGGAGAGAAGCTGCGCTCTGTAAATATATAGTTTTTTATATGCATATTGCCAACTATCGAAAGGGGGAAAAGCAGGAGATCGAAAGGGAAAAATTTTGAAGGGCAAAAAAATTTTTCCAAGGGCACCCCATCTTTTTGGTGTGCCACGCCCCTTCAAAAGCCCCACCCCCCCACCAAAACTGAAATAACTGCTTTGGAAAAAAGCCGGGTAGATCCCCCCCTCAAGCCAGGTAGGGCCCCTTAAGCCGGTAGATGCCCCCCATATCCAGGTAGTGCCCCTTACAGCAGGTAAATCCTCTTGTAGCCAATTAGATGCCCCCTTGTACCCAAGTAAAATGCCCCCTTGTAGCCAAGTAAATTTTCCCCCCTTTTTTTCATTTAAACCCCCTTTTTGCAGGGAGATTTCCCCCTTTTTAGTCAGGAAAAACCCCCCCTTTTTGGGGCAGGGAGTGCCCCCTTTGTTTTCAGGTAGTGGGCCCCCTTTGATTCAGGTAGTGCCCCCCTTTTTTGTCAGTAGATGCCCCCTTTTTTGTCCCGGTAGTTTTCCCCCTTTGTTGTCAGGTTTTGAGCCCCCCATAGCTAAAAAAAATAAAATAAAAAAACCACTTCCCTCCCCCAGGGTCCCTGCAGCGCCCTCCACTCCGGGCATCCCCCCGGCCGACTGAAATCAGCGTCGCAGGGGATGAGTGCAGCCGCGCTTACACCCCCCGCACACGAACGTATGTACAGCGCACACCGCGCTGTACATACAGGGGAGAAGGGGGAGGGGAACGACCCCCCTCCTTCCCCCCCTTTCGGGAGCTGACGGGGAGTGCAGCGCTGACTGACGTTTTTTCTTGGCGGCCCCACAAGCCCTTTAAACCCCCAGCCCGCAGCAGCCTACTCTGGGGCCCCCGGGGCCCTTTTGAGAAACCCCCCCCC
This sequence comes from Phyllomedusa bahiana, assembly GCA_025379985.1. Lineage (NCBI taxonomy): Eukaryota > Metazoa > Chordata > Amphibia > Anura > Hylidae > Phyllomedusa > Phyllomedusa bahiana. The sequence goes on along the minus strand of JAODAL010042594.1, from coordinate 5,923 downwards.
TGCCTGCGGCGACGGGAGGGTTTGCCAACCCCTGCCGGGGTTGGGGGGGGGGGGGGTGACGGACCCCCAATTATGGGACCCCCCCCCCAAAACCGGGAGAGTTGGCATTTATTATTTCTGAGAGATTATCAGACACTAAAAAAAAGTTTTAAACTTATTTTAGCTGTAAAACATTACTGTAATGATTTTCATATTGGTCACCCCCCCCTAATTCTGTATCTGGAGATTTCTATATGAAATGTTTTGTTTAATGCACCATATGAAACATGACCCCATCGATGCTGCCCTCTTATTAACAACCACCTTTGACCCGGGGCCAAATTTCTTCACGCTTAAATCAAATTTTTTCAATTATAATAAAATTTTGGGGTTTAAGAAAATATTGGACCGGCAAAACTGGAAAAAGGGGAAAACCTAACCCCGAAAACATTTCCCCAATACTTAATCTAATGTACTGCTCTAGTTGTAAATTAACCCCTTCCTGATGCAGCCATGTTTGTTGATGTTGCTTTTTTTTTTTTACCTCCTCATAGTCCAAGATCAATAATCATATTTATTAAGACAATTAGGCACCATAATCTTGACTGAATTAGAGGCATAAATTAAGCCAACCAATAGAAACTCTAAAGTTAGACATTTTTTAACAACCCCAATTTTTTACCCCTATGATTTAAAAGGGAAATTGTAAGACTAAATTTCCCCCACAATGGGCTTGTTGATTAGGGGACAAAAATGATTTGACCTAATCTTTTATCTACCTTATCATCCAGGGACGAAGCAATCATCTGGCGAAACACACATCAGGTTTGACTTGTAGGGTGGAACAAGAACTACACTGCAAATGCACCAATTTTTGTGAGGTTTAAAGAGGTTTTCTCAGCACAATAATTGGCTTTTAACAATAGGGACATGCGAATGAAGAAAATTACCAAATACATTGATGCTCTGATTTTGCTTTGTTCAGGAGATGAAGAGGATTTCATCTACTACTAGTGTACACAAGTTTCTCTAACTTACTAACTACCTCTCCCTGTTCTCTCTCCTCTCTCATTGCTCCAAGCTGCCGTCTGACCATAGTGAGTCACTCTCTGCTGAGTCTTATCTCTAGCACAGGAGCTGATTTATCTAAGTTCATGACAAGATTTAACCCTTAGAGCTCTATAGCCTTGTGCACTACAGATTATAAACCTCCATCAGTTATGTCACTGTAGCAGGAAGAGCAGAGATTAGATGCCAGTCACTGCTGTAGATCTATCCAGAGCCGAAACAGAAAGTTTGAGCCTAAAGCTGTAGAACCATCCACAATCTGAACAGATAGACTATGTTCACACGGTGTAATTGCGGGGATGTATTTTGCTCGCAATTACGCCGTGTGCTCAGGGAAGGGGGGCAGGCAGCCCACCGGCGCCATAGACATTCATCATTCACGGTGCAAGAGGAGACATAATCCATAGTTCTCTATGAGATCTGTGGATTACCGTAATTATTGGGACGTATCTCGCCCCGTATTTAGTGCAGTACGGCGCAAATTACGGGGCGAGATACATCCCAATAATTGCCGTGTGAACATAGCCATAGTGTGAGCCTGAAGCTGTAGAACCGTGTACAGCATGAACAGGAAGTGGGAGCCTGACGCTGTAAAACCGTCCACAGCCTGACCAGGAAGTTGGAGCCTGAAGCTGTAGAACCGTCCACAGCCTGAACAGGAAGTGGGAGCCTGAAGGTGTAGACCCACCCACAGCCTGAGCAGGAAGTGAAACAGCATGGCGAAACAACCCCCTTCATTTCTATGGGTTTCACTCTCCATTATCAATTATGTTAATTTTATTCTGCAGGTCGGTAGGATTTCTGCAATGTCATTTTTTTGTGTTTTTTTAGAGTCTGCATTTGAAAAATAAATTAAATATAAGATACAAAATTAAAATAAAAACAAAAATTGCAACAAATGATTTTAGGAATGAACCAAAGAACCCACTTAACCAAGTTCCAATTGAGCCAATCCATGACAATCAATCCTATTCACCCATTGTAGAGGTCAACTTTTGGAGTTCCTCTATCTTGTTCATGTATCCTGTCATTAGATTAGAACTATCAGAGAAATAAGCACATCCTTCATCCCCAACCAAAGAACACACACCACCTTGTTGTTATGGAAGTGCAGCAACTTCCCAGGATGGAGTTGCCAGACAAGCAGTTCCCCAAACAGATACAATTAGGTAACACGAACAAAGCGCATTCTAAAACTGTTATCTGAAATCAAACACCCTCCAGGAGGCAATGTCTATGGCTACCTCTTGGCAATCACCAGAGCCCACTGGAAAGCAGGATGGACTTGGCCACTAGAGACTCAGACAAGCTCCTCTAGAGAGATGTAGGAAAAAAAGTCAATGGGTGGATAGACAGGAGGAACAAGGAAAGACAGGGGAAAACAAGAACAAGAAGAATGGTCAAAATAGCTGGTGTCAAGCCAAGAGAGTTTGTGTAGCCAAATCGAAAATCCGAAGAATCGTCAAGAAACCAAGCCAAAGCCCAAAACCAGAAATCACTTAATCACATGCAGCAGGTAAAGAGCCAGGAAACAGGAAAGGAATCACAGGCAAAGAAGAAAAGAGAGACTGGATTTAAATACCCTGCCTCAGAAATTGATTGGACACAGGTTTCCGATACAACTTCTGCTTCAACCTCAGGCTGAGGCTGGTTACCAGGCATGACAGAATCTTAAAGGAGCATTGGACTTGTGCTACCAACCGAAAATCATCCCCCATACAATATTTTAAAGCTTCTCTATGGGTTTGTGTTGGTTCCAAAGAGACATCTGCCATAGTAGAAGTTTTATCAGTTACCTGATCAATGAGGTTGATGTACACATTCAGTTTCCTTATCATGTGGACATCGCAACCTGTCCAACGTGGACCTAAGAAATATATGTGATCTCAAAGTCAATAAAGATGTCTCTTCTAATTCTAAGCCCCGGTTCACACGGCTTATTCAAACCGTAATTGCGAGCCGGATTGCGCTCGCAATTCCGGCTTGAATAAGGGGCGGGGGCGGGGCAGGGGCGCGGCCTGCCGGCCCCATAGACTTTCATTATCCACGGCGCCTGGATAATGTGCATGTCAGTTTCTCCCCACTCGGCGGCTTCACCGAGCAGGGAGGATCGACGGAATCCAGTGTTCTCTATGAGAACGGTGGATTACCGTAATTACTGCGACAGATTGGTGCCGAACTGCAGCGCAAATCCGGCGTGCAGTACGGCGCCAATCCATGGCCAAATAAGCCGTGTAAACGGCCCCAAAAACTGTCACGTCAAGAGAGGTGCAGTAGGCCCTAACTGGAAACAAGCCCACTGTCCCTGCCTGCTTGACGAGCTGCCCTAGATGGCAGACCCCAACTGGGTGACAATCCCTATGCTACTAAGTGCTGGGGACATCAGGTGGAAGAAATGTTGAACAGTCAAGGTCAGTAACAGAACAGGTATGTCAGGCCACACATCAGAACCCAAGAGAAAAAAACGGAAAAGGGCCCAAAAGGGGTCAAAACCCATCGGGGCAAGGTACCAAATCAGGAAAAAAAAGCCGGCCCGGGTCAGAAACAAGCCAGGTCAGGAAAACAGGAGAAGAAAACCATAAAAATGAAACGGGTATTAACCCCAGGGGGGAAATACAAAAGGAAAAGCTTGGAGATCCCCAAAAGGGTTTAAGGGAAAGTGTCCGGAAAACCGGGCCCCCCAAAGCTGTTTTGGGACCCACCCTCCCTTTTGGGGCTCGAGTGACCGGCCCCAAATCCAGAGTAGTTTGGAACCTGTCAATAAAAGGGGTTTTTAAAAGCAGCCTTTTCCCTAGGGGGGACCCAAACCAGGAGATGCAGGTCCCAGATATTGCTCTTTAGCCCGCGGGGAAAGCGGAGCGGGTTAAAGGGCTACTAAACAGAAAACACTCATTTATTTGGGGTCATTTTAGGTAAAAGAGGAGATGCTATTTACATCGGGAATTTGAAGATCTAATTAGGCTTCCCCCTTTTAAATTGGTATGGTTTTGGCAGCAAGACTTTTTTCAACCCGTCAAGATGGAAAGGGGTTATCTGATGCCCCACCCTCACTAGCATGAAAATAGAGGCAAAAGGGCAAAAAATTTCAGGGTCCGAGATGAAAGAAAAAGACAGGCTTTTGAAAACATTTCATCATTAAAAAATTTAAAAGGGGGCCTTCCACATAAGATTAGCTTTCAGCATGTTCAAAAGGAAAATTAAAGATCATTACTAAATAAAAAGACTTTTTCTTTTTTGCTTTTTTGGGAGAAGATAAAGAAATTTTTAAACTTTTCCCGAGTGCCAGAAGTTTCTCCTTTGGTTCCCCAAAACTTCTCTCGCCCCCCCTTTCTTAACTGATTAGGCGGAAGCAAGTGTGCATGGTGCGTCACTCCCTGTTGTTTTTAATCTCAAAGAACAAACTTTGTTTGTTTTCAGATAAGGACCCCTTTTCTTTCCCTTTAGAGCTCTGTAGTTTTGGGGCACTACAAACAAACATTTTCCCTTATTAATATCACTGTAAAAAGGCGGGAAAAGAAAGAAAAATGTTTTCCCCAAAATCCACTATTCGACCTGCTCACATTCGGAACAAAAGTGCAAGATTTAAGGGCTGAGAACTGATCACAATGAGACAGGGGAAAAATTTTTTTAAGGCTTTTTATTACTTTTTCGGGCCAAAGGGTAAAAATTTCCACCCTTTCATTAGTTTTTTGGTAGCACTAAAGGGCCCTTTTGGGGATGGCCGTTCCAAAACATTGACTTTTTCTCCTTAACCCCTTTTTGAAAAACCTATTTGGGCCCAGTAGTTTTGGGGTCTTTTGGGTCCATTTGGGAAGATCCTTTTTCCCCCCAAAAAGCTTTAACTTCCGGCGATGGTCCCGGGAAGGGTTGCTTCAGTTTTGGTCACATATTTCTTTTTTCCCTCGGGAATCCCCATCTTTTTGGGGGGAAAGTGGCCCAAAGGTCCCTCAAACAGCAAAAAAACCCCCCACAACATGATTTGCCCCCTCTGGGGTTTCATAGTTGGGTTGTTTTTTCGTCGGGGCCCCCCCAAGTTCCTCCCAAATTAACAATAAATTATTAATGGCCAAACGTTAAATTTTTATTTTCCCTTCAACCATAGGCCATTCTCCAAAAATGTGGGTTTTTGGTTCCTTTTGTCATTTGAAACTTTAAATCTCTTTTCTATGTTTTTTTTGGGAGTAATGGTTTTTTTTCCTGGCAAAAGGGGGCCTTTTTCACCCCATTTTTTGATAGAAACCCCTCATTTCATGTGGTTTAATGACACAATTCTTCCCCAGCTTCCCCAGAAATCTTCAAAAGGGTTTTTTTTTGCTTTTGTTTTTGGGGTTTTAATATGCACATTCTGCCCCAAGTCCCATTCATCTCTGAAAAATAGAAACCCATACCCTTTCCTTTCAGTATGATGGTGGACATTCCCATCTTGTTTGTACTTGGTATTTTGTTTGTAACGGGATAAACCCCCGGCCCCTTTCGGGATCTAAATTGCCCCCAAAGGGATGCCCCCAGAATTTTGTGAAATTCCCCAAAATTTTCTCTTCCGGAAAATTTTGACTGACCCTTTAATTTTTTTCCAATTTTAAACACCCAGAAGCATTTGGTGTTTCTGGGGGGCTTTTAAAATACGTCCAAAAGCTTGCCCCCAAAAAATTAAATTTCAGATTTGCCAAAAAAAATCAAAAGCTTCTCTCCCCTTTTATTCTGAATTTTGGCAAATAAAAATCTTTTGGGGTTCCCTTTTTTTGGGACCAAAAAACCGGGAAAAGGTTTATTCTGATTTTCATGCCCAGAAGGGGAGAAAAAACCTGCAGGTGGGGTTTTTTATTATAGTGTAGGGCCCTTTCTGCTTCAACTGAAAGCTTCACCCATTTCGGGT
>JAODAL010042593.1:0-34650 GCA_025379985.1 Phyllomedusa bahiana | reverse complement strand
TTTGGTTGAGGGGGAGGGAGGAACAACCTTTATTGGTAAGTTCATCCATCGAATCAACATTGTTATTCGTAGTAGACCCAGAATCCATTGATCCAAAACTGACTCTTCTTTGCTGTAATTTATAAGCATGATGGGATCTACGGTTAACGATTGATCTGGGTGTAGAAGAGTCCATTCTGTGTCGACCCCAATCATAAATTTTACTCTGCTCGTAATCTTGTAGGTCCCGTTGGAATTTAATTTTCTTGGTTTCCATAAGCGAGCTTTCTATCTTTTCAACATTACTGTCCACCTGTTTTAGTATGGTATCCAATTGACTCGGTTCAATCAGGGCCTGTAATTCCTCTTTAGTTTTGAGGATTTCAGAAGCAATATGTTTCAATTTAATATCTTCATACTTGACAATAAGTGCCATGAGGTTTAGAGAACATGAGGACAAAATTTGATTCCATTCTGACATAAAATCCATAGAAAAAATAGTTGTGAGGATTTTCTTTAAATGGAGACCACGAGGTATCATGTCCCTTTGGATGTAGTTGGACAATGTGGTATGATCCCACCAGACTCGTGTCTCCTGAATTTTCAACTTTTCATATTCTTTCAATTTTGGAAAAAGATCAGAGGGTTTAGGGATGTTGCTGTTAATGTTTTGAAATACCAGTGCAGCCTTTTGCTGTCTATCAGAAATGTCCATTCTAGCAACAAATACCTGGCAGATATTAACGGAGTGGACTCTGATGTATGCAGAGATATTTAGGCAATAGAAAAAAAATAAGTATGAAGAAAGGGGGAAGCCGGCTATAGTCGTGGCAGTCAAGAGCAAACAAAAAAGATTAGCCATCTTACCCCCCCCATAAGTATGGCATCGCAGTGTCCCGTCCCCAGCAAGTCGTGAAAAAACCCCAATAAGGAAAAGTTGGCCCGCGGTTCCATGATGGTAAATCCAGTCTTTTTTTAAAATCCTTTTTAAAACTTGGTATGCAACTCATAGTTCGAAAAGGGCAACCCTCTGTAAACAAACGCCGTTTCGGGTGGAAATTCACCCTTAGTCTGGCATAGGCTTGAATAAAAAATACACAAAATTATATCGATGGTTTAAAAGAAAACCCTGGCTCCTGTCTTCAACCCTCAAAAAAATGCGGCCTTCCGGGAAAAGCGGTTTTCGAGGAGGCAATCCCCGAAGAACTCCGGGATGCCAAAGGGGGTCCCCAGGAAACCCCCGCATGACATGCCCGCAGTATCCCCGAGGCAGGGGGCATGCGCCCGTCCGCGAGGGCCCAGAACCGAGATGCTGAGGATTCGGCAATAACGCGCAGACTGAGCGTGCCCCGGGAATCGGAGCACCCAGCGCAAGGACATGCGCAAGGGGAAAAAGAACCCAGGCCCAATATACTCACAAGGGTGAGAGAGAAAAAATATAGAATATGGGAGACAAAAAAAACACACGAGTGTGATTAAAAAAAAAATTCAAAAATGCATGAGTGAAGACCTGGTCCATGATTAAACAAAACAAGCCCAAAAACATCTAAAAAATATATTATAAAAAAAACTAATATGCCTATGAAAATATATGAATCTAATTAAAAAAAAAAAATTTAAGTACATAAAGCAAAAAAAAAAGAAAAAAAAAAAAGGAAAAAAAAAAGAGAAAAAATGTTTTGACCCTTGATGAAAAAAATAAGTAATGAAAATCCATTCAGTTTTAGGTTAAGCCCCCGGGGGACGTAGTTTTAGCAGAGAATCCCAAAAGGCTTCCCATCGTGAAAATTTTTTGATATCCCCCCCCCCGCAATGGGTTTTTTTAATTTTCTCAATAGTGCTCTAAATTGCGAATTCCCCCATGTACATTTTAAAATGATTGGAGAGATGGGATCTATTTTTAAGGGTAGTGTTTGTGATTAAATTTAAGGTGTTCAAGAAAGCGGTTTTTAAATTTTTTTTGTGGTGTGCCCACATAATTAGATTGATACAAAACATGAGGCTAAATATGCAACATGATGGGAGTTGAATTTATATTTTCCCTTTTTGTAAAGGTTTTAGTGTGAAAACTGTTATGAAGGATTTCCCCTTTTTAAAAAAATTGCAAATCAAAGGGATGAGATCCACATGATAAAACCCCTTTTTGATTTAAAAAATTTTTTTTAAAGGGTTTTTTAGACGTGATGAGTTTTTGGAAAAGTTTTTTGCCAAAGTAGGTGGTTTGACCCACTTTTGGACCTTTGAAATAATTTTTCCAAAAGGAATCCTTCAAATCAAAAATAGGCAAATATTTCATGACAGTATTTAATATGGGGAACTGGCATGTGATCCAATACCAAAACTTCTTTTCTGGCGGGAAAAACCTGCCCCCTAGTAAAAATTGTCTAATCTAAAAAAAACAAACAAAAACCCCTCAAGCAATTAAAAGTTAATTTGATTTTTAATTATTAAGATGGGGAAAGGGGGGGCCCAGTGGTTCAAATGGATAAATTAAATTACATTGGCAAAATACATTCTATGCTTTCTGATCCCACCACTTATGTAAACTGACACAGGACCAAACGCATGCTTTAAAACCCCAAATGCGTCCATCCTTTCGAAGGCCTTGCTTGGGAGTATCAACAAAAAGAGGGAATTTTTCTTAGGGAATACCCCTTTACCCCATTCTGTCGGGCTCCAAAGTTTCAAAGGATAGTGTTTCTCCTTGGCCCTATTGTTTCGGCATTGGTCTCTTTGAGAGTTTGCCAATGGTACGGTCTCTTACAGCTTTTAGTGTTGAGCGCCCCTAGCCATTCAGGGTACTGGAGATTTCTTCCGTTTTTGGGGGTTTAATTGGGGCACATATGGGTTTGGGTTTGGGTGTGATGTTTAGGCCTTACACTAGCATCCTGCCAGGGGGCCCTCCCGCACTTTTTTTTCACCTACGTACGTTTTTGTGATTATTCAAGGGACTTAATGAGTTTATCTTACTGTAACCCCGTTCTCTGCAACAATTTTTTTCCTTTTTATTCCCTTTTTTTACATATTAAGGGATGTCGATGGGCCAAATTTTCCCCTTCCATGGCCCCAAATTTTGGGTTTGGGTTGTGGGAGTAGCCTACATCTGCACCCCCGACAATCCTTTTTTTTGCAGTCTATTTTTTGGTATGGCAGATACATCGATGACCTCCTATTTATATGGAGGGCGATGTATGTGCCATACCCCTTTTTATGTTTTATCTCAATAACAATTTTTGTAATCTGAGATTTACACATCAAGTTGGCAGTAGGGATATTCATTTTTTGGATTTATTGTTAATTGGGCAACTGGGTTTACATATTGATACAAAAACGTACCGCAAATCAACAGCAGGCAATACCATCTTACACTATCTTAGCTATCACCCAAAACACACCCATAAATCTATGGGAGAGATGTCTCGGGCCAGAAGAAACTGCAGTCAAATGGAAGACTTCAGGAGTGAATGCTCCAGTGTCTCCGGAAGATTAAGTAAAAGAGGTTATCCTGGCTGGATGTTGAATTGTGCATCTTAAATTTGGGTCAGTCATAAGAGTAGAGATCAATTACTAAGTGGCAATAAATACAAGAGAATCAACAAAAATGAAAAGAATGTTTTGGTATTGGATCACAGTGCTCAGTTCCACATGATTAGGAATACTGTCATGAAATATTTGCCTATTTTGATGGAAGAATCCATCTTGGAAACATTATTTCTAAAGGTGTCCAAATATTGGCTCGAAAACCACGTACTTTGGGCAACATACTTTCGCCAAATCTCATCATATTATGTGGGCAGCACCACTAGAAAATTAAAAACTCACATTCTTGAACACCTTAATGATATCACAAACACTACCCTTAGAAATAGATCCCATCTCTCCAATCATTTTAGCGATGTACATGGGAGGAATTTCTGCAATTTAAGAGTCATGGGTATTCAGAGAATTCATAAACCATTGGTGGAGACATCAATCATATTTTACACGATAAGGAAGCCTTTTGGATTCTCATGCTAGAAACTACAGTACCAACGGGGCTTAACCTAAAACGTGAATGGATGTTTCATTACTGACTTTTTCATCAAGGGGGCTAAACATTTTTTTCTCTTTTCTTTTTTGCTTTTTTTCTTCTTTCTTTTTTGCTTTATGTACTTAAATTTTCTTTATTATTATGAGTCGTATATTTTCATATGTACACATTAGTTGTTTTTATATATATTTTTTTTTAGATGTTTTTGGGCTTGTTTTGTTTAATCTATGGAGGCCCCTGTCTTCACTCATGCATTTTTTAATTGTTTTATTTTTAATCACACTGCCCTAGCTTATTCGTGTGTTTTGTTGTCTTCCCATATTCTTTAAAAATTCTTTTATTAAAGAATTGAGCAGTTGACAAATAATACAAACTGAAAGATATCATAAAAAACAATTTGAGAACGTACTGTCACAAAAGGACAGGTAATGGAATAACCGATAATAAACAATCGTGGATATTCGGACATAAAACAAATAAATTTTGTTGAATAAATAATAAAAATAAACATGCTGTTATGAGATAGAACAAAAATAATTATTGTACTACAGTAGATCACAGTAACAGAAGATAACCATAGATTCCAAAGAGATTTTCTCTTTTACGACATAAGGAGGTCAATTAACTTCTTTTCCAGGCCAATTGAGTTTAATTTTTGAAAAACCTCAATTAAGGGGGGGGGTTGGTTTTCTTTCCAATGAATCAATAGCTGTTTGGCTGCTTAAGAGTGTGAAAAAAAAAATTGTGCGGGGGAGAGGGGGAAGTCCAAAAACCCATATTAAAACCCGAAAGTTCAGGAGTCAAAGTAAAGGAGGATTAGTAATTTCTGGAGAGTTGGGATAAATTCCAAAAATTTTTTTGAAGACTGGACCCCCCCCCAGACAGTAGCATGGTGCCTTTTTTACCGCACCCTTCCAACTTGATCTGGGGATCCGGGAACATTTTAGCTAAACCTTAGGGGGTAAGTACCCCCGAGGGGGGATTTTAATCTGGTTTCTTTTGGTTTTCACTCGATAAAGAGGAAAGAGATGGTTTGTGTTTTTTGTCCTTGATCCTTAGAGAATTGGGGGGAAAAAACTCCTTTTCCCTTTTCAACATAGTGGGGAAAACTTGGAGGTGGGCTTTTTGGGCCCCAATATTGTGGGGTTGTTTAGAAAGGCCTTTTTCGAACCCTTTTTTTGCAAAAAAAAAAAGTTGGGGAAAAATCAGGATGTGTGGGTGGGGGTGTCTGGCCATTTTATTTTTTTTTTGGACCCAAAGCTTATTTGCAGGACTGAAAAAAATTTGAGTGAGGCAGAGAATAAAAAGTAGAGATATGTGTAAATGGGGAGGTTTCCCAAAAACGTTGATCAATTGTGAGGATGCCTGCTTCTCCCTGTTTTAAAAATGTAAGGGTATCTTTCCCAGCTTTTAAAGAGTTTTAAGTATATTCCCCTTACGAAGGTGACCAATTGTTAGGTATGACATAAGTAGACCAAATTTTAAGTAATTGTTATTGCCTAAGTAAAGGGTTTGGAAAAGGGCCCCAAGTAATGAGGATTTAAGTGGTATTGGGGGGTGGGGTGTAAATAAATTTAAATTCTATTTGAGCCCACATGTTAAAATCAGATTGGCCCCATAAGGAAAGGCTTCCAAGCAAAATACCACGTTGAAACAAAAAAATTTTGGGGGCTGCTTTTCCCTCCTCCTTATTGGGGAAAAAAGGGTCTCGTTTGCTCGGGGTTTTTTCCCCACACCAAAAAAAAAGGTAGAGAAAAGCTTTTGGAATTTAAGATTCTTTTGGGTAGGTAAAAGATGGGAGTTGCTCTGCGATTATTTTATTTGGGTTGCAATGACTTTTAAACACAAAATTTTCTTGCTATAAAGTGGGTTAAAGGGTTGCAAACCGTTTGATTTCGCTTCAAAAAACAGAAAAAAGGGGATTAATTAAATAAATTTGTAGGGAAAGGGGGGGAAAAGTGTTTTTAAATACCAAAATAATCGACTTCATCTTCGCTCTGAAGTCAAAGGTTTTTTTAAAAATGGCTTTTTTAGATTTAGGTTTATTTATGGAAAAATAGATGATTTTTGGGGTGTTTAGTCTGAAATAAGATATCATAGAAAAGTAGAAGGAAATTTAGGATGTTGGATTGGGATTGGGTTTAAAAACAATTAACATAATGTTTTGCATATAGATTATTTTATGGTTATTGGTTAATAGGAGCCCAGATACAGGGGTTATTTCAATTTGTTCGCCAGGGGCTGAACACAAAAATAAATTAGCGGATAAGGAATCCGACGGGTCCCGTTAGTTAGGTAAAAAGGGGAGGGGGAAAAAAGCCAGATTGAGAACAGATGCTGAAGGTTTTGTATAAGGGTGTAATTGCATAAAATATATAACCAGTAAACCCAAAATTTGTCAAGACTCGTTTAATGTATTCCTTTTGACTCTATCGAAAGCTTTTTCAGCTCAATGAAAAAAAAGCTATCTGTGTCCGATGCCCTGCTTTTCCCCAAGTCCATCAATCGATTTTTGGCATCTCTGGCTTGGCGACCTTGGACAAATCCTTTTATCTTTTTTAAAAATTTGGGGTAAAAAGTACCCTAAATTTTAAATGTTTTATTCAATAATGAGATTGGTCTTTTAGTTTGCGTGTTGTCAGTAGGTTCCCTGGTTTCGGGTTGTTTGGGGGGGGGGCTAATAAGAGCCCTTTGGGGATCCGGGAAGTGGCAAAAACATTACTAAGTCAACAAAATGGGAAAAGAATTTTTGAAAAAAGGGATATATTTTTTGTAATGCCATCGGTCCAGGGGTTTTTTCATTTTCTATGAGAATGGCAGTAACCCTCTGCTAAGGTATTGGTAATTTTTTAGTTTTTCTAAAGGGGGGGAAAGAGCGGTAAAGTTTTAAGAGGGGGAAAAATTATTTATATCACAGTCTAAGGGCAGGAATATTTCAGTTGACGAAGTTTATAGGATTGCGTAAAAGGATGCAAATTTTTCAGCAATATCTAGTGGATTAATGAGTTTATTCCCTGGGGGGAAGTCAGATGGTATTTCTGATTTGCGTGGAACTTTGATTTTCTGGCTAGTGTTTTGGGGGTTGCCCCTTGGGGGAAAAATTTCCCCATTTCTTTTTAGGAGAAAAATTCGTATTTTGTAGATACAAAATACAAAATTTTATTCCTTAAGGAAGCAAAATTTTCTTTTAGTCGGGATGGTTACTTTAAAATCCCCCCCATTTTTTGATTTAAGTAAAATTTTTTGAGAGAAATTGGTTTTTTTCTTTTGATCACTAGCTAGTTGAAAAAGGGAAACCCACGAAAAAAAGCCTTAGGGCCCCACATAGCATTGAGGGGGGAAAAAGCAGGGGGAGTATTAAAGTGAAAATAATCTTTAGTTTGATTAAAAAATAGGTAAAATTTTTCTGGTTTTTTGAGGAAAATTTTGTTTAGTCCCCGGGGGGTTTCTGAATTTGTGTTAGTAAAATTTTATCAATTGGGGAAAAAGTCTAAGGAGTGGACTGTTTAGGAGAGGAAAAAAAGGTTGTCTCTTTTTTGTGGTAGCAAATAAACCGATTCGTAAAGCTCTTCCTCTAGTAAAAAAGAGAAAGATGGGTGATTTTCCTCTCGATCTAGAGGGGGGTTAAAGCCCATTTTTTACACTAAGTTGAAATCACCATAAAAATAAGCCCGCCTTTTCTAACGTTCTTAGCGTGGAGATAACTTTTGGGGAAAAAGGGAATTTTGTTTTTCTTGGGGAGATAGTGTAACAAAAGGGGTAAGGTTTGGAATTAATTTCACAAATCAAAATAAGTATCGACCTTTTGGATTTAATCTTTTGGGTTTTTAAATTAAATGAATGGAATTTTGCTAAAATTCAAACCCCCTTTTTTTTTAGAGGCGTGTGGTGGAAGATGAAGGGGGGTTTAGCATTTTTCAATCATGTGCATCATGGGATAATAATGTGTTCCCCTTTAAAAAAATAATATCAGCTTTGGAAAATTTGTTACATCCTCCCCCGCAAGGCGCTTAAGTGGGGGAGTTTAAACTTTTAAATTGTAGGTCCCAAAAATTTAACGAATAAAATAGATAATAAAAAGTATGGGGACCGCAATAATTATCAAGGGAAAAGCTGAAAACGTCAAGAAGCCACAAAATTTGGGAAGCGTGAAACAAAATCCCGATAATATAGAAAGTTTCAGAAAAACTTTAGAAAAAAAAAAAACATAAAATTACAAGAAAATTTATTCCCAGGGGAACGCAAGGAGCAAATCCTGTTGGAAAAGTAAAAAAAGAAAAAAAGTGAAAAAAAACAAAGGGAGCATCCTCTGCCTCATATTCGAGTTGGAATTAAGACTAAAGGGTACTGAAAAGGGGCGCTGCAGGTTTTTAACGAAGTTGGGTTTTTCAGACCCCAAGGTGTGATCATCTCTGGATGATGGTTTTTGGAGTGGGCTGGAGTCACATGGAGCAAAGCAGGTTCCGTTTTAGAGTGAAAATTTTCCGGGGAGTTGCAGGGAATTGAGTGCCTTTTCTGAGATTATAAGTTTGACCAGAAATCCCCATCATAAAATATCTCTTGTCACGAAAAATCTTTTGGAGGTTGGAACTGTTTCCGCCCCTTATCGTAGATGCAGAAGGCAGGGAAAATTTTTAAAAAGCTTTTAAAGCGTTGGTAGGGACTCCACTTTTTCTGAGCGCACGAAGAAGTCTTCCTTTATTTATAAAGTGGATCGTGCTTTTGGGTTCCCCTTTGGGCTTGGAGGTAAATTCTGTTGGGGTTCTGGGATCCCTTTAATTATGAGATTTGTTTGTGCTGTGGGGGAAGGGTGAATTCATGAGGTTTTAGGAAGCATTTAATTCATCAGGCATAACGGTTTCAGGAAAACCCCGAAATTTTCAGTTATTAGCCTTATCTGCTTCAAGGTCCAAGCTTTGTTTGGGAGAAATTTTTTTCCTCCCCCCTAGAGCACTATTGCATCGATTAAACGTTATTGGGGGTTTGCAAATTCGCCATTTTAGATTCATATGGTCTGTTCTTTTTTTGCTAGAGATTTAAAATCCTGTTTTAAATTCGCTCTTTTCTTAAGTCAGAGTGGGGTGTGTGCGAAGGAAGAGAAGAGCTGCTGAAAAGATTTGTTGTTAGGGGTTGCCTTAAGAGGGGCTTGCTGTTCGATATCTACAGATTTGCCCTGGATGAAAAGGAGGTGGGGTGATGGTATTGAGACCCCTTTTAGTATTTGGTCTTTTGGGAGATGAAGAAGTAAAAACTCAGGAAGTTTGGCGGGTTTGTTTCTGGGTTTTTCTTTTTTGTGCCCCCCATAAAATCCTTCTTTAATACGTTTGTAAAATGTTTCGCAAAAAGGTTTGTGAATGGTGAAGGGTATTAAATAAGTGCCCTCAAACCCTTGTTGGATGTTTGGTGGTTAAAAAAGAGAAAAAGTACAACCAGGGGTGAACAGTTTTTGTTTATTGTGGCTACGGAGGAAGTTTACCGTTGCTTTAAAAGAGTCCTAAAGTGTTCAAAGGGGGGGTTGCACTGAGGAATAGAGTTTGCATGGGGTAGAAGGGGGGTATTTTGTTGTGAGTCTTAATGCACTGAGACGTAAGAGGTAGCACGGTATAGATAAAGGGATGTCCAAACACAGTTTAAAATTGTGAAGGGGTTTTTAAATAAAAAAAAGCAAATATCCCCCTTTAGGAGTGCAAACCCCCTTTGTCCAAATGAAAGCAGCAAATTCAGAATACAAAAAACCCCTGAAGGGTTCTTAAATGTAATAAGCAGACTGTCGAATTCAACCCCAGTTGATGGAGACTTATTAAAGGGGGTTTAAATTAGGCGGTGGTAATATATGTGAGAGTAAAGTTATAGGAACCACTGTGGTTTTTTGCAAAAATAACATAATAGGGTATAGGGGTGTGAGACGGACTTTTGTTTTAGACACAGCTCGAGAGCCTGACAAGACTGTCAGTTGTTTGCACTGGGGCCCCCTCTGACGCGTTATGCTGTTTGAGGTGCACTTGTGTTTTCAGGGGCCTGGGGTATGTCAGCACAGTGGGGATAGTTAGCTGGTAAACAGATCTTGTATTCACCCAAATTATGACCAGCCGTGCTTTATCCCTTTCAGATCAGATAAAACTCGTTATTGCAGGCAGCAAGTAAGAGGGTAGATTGTCCCCCATAGGCTTTTAAAAAAGACCCTGGGTGTCGTAATGGTGGGACCCTGGATATGGGGCCGACTCACCCAAAGCGTGGAGAAGGTATGTGCCCTTTCAAATGTCCCAAAGCACGTCTCTTTTTTCTGCTGTTTCTTTGCGCCTCATGCTGTTTTGTTGCAGGCAGAGGAGGGGCTTGAGTAAGCTCCAGGCCCTGATGAAAACCTGGTAATCCGGAGGATTTTGATTTTTAAAAGGGTCTTTTTTCTAGTCTTCTTCCCTAAACGAGAGGGCAGACTGGTGTCCAAAAGGGGCTGGGTAGTGGGTTATTTGGAAATTTGGACTGGCTTCAGAGGAGCTCACAGGAGATGTGTCTAGCTACAGTGCCATCCAGGCCACGCCCCTCATCTTCCCATATTCTATATTCATCTCTCTCTACCTTGTGAGTATATTGTGCCTGGGGTTTTTTTCATTGTGCATGTCCTTGCGCTGGATGCCTCCGATGTCCCGGAGCTTACTGCTCATGTCCGCACGTTGGTTGCCTGGATATCCTCAGCGTCTCTATGTTCCGGGGCCCTCGCGGACGTGCGCATGCCCAGGTGCCTCGGTTATACTGCGCATGTCAGTGCGGTGGTTTCCTGGAGACCCCTTGTTGTCCCGGATGTTCTCCGGTGATTGCCTGCCCTCGTGATAGCCGGCGTTCCGGAAGTCCGCGATTTTGTGAGGTGATTGAAGACAGGTGAGCCTTATGATTTCTTTAATCCATCTGTATATATTGTGTGTATTTTCATTCTAAGCCTATGCCATGACTAAGGGTGAATTGCCACCCGAAACGCGTCGGTAGTTTACAGAGGGTTACCTTGTGCGATACTATGGAGTGTGCATACCATGTTTTAATGGATTTGAAATAAAGTACTGGATTTTATCTCATCAGTGCGAACCGCTGTGCCAACTTTCCTTGTATTAGCCTTCATAATTAGCCTCTTATCAGGGGAAGCCTTGGCCTTGGCCACTCCGCTATGGGACCGAGGAGATCCGTTGACGGCAAATCGGCAAACCTTTCTCCAGGGGCTCCGCACCGTGTTCGAGGAACCTGGCCGTATCTACTCCTGCTCTGCTCCGTCTTCGTCAGGGCGACTCTACCGTGGGCACCCTAGCCTCTGAGCTGGACTGGAATAATGAGGCTTTGGTGGCAACCTTCTGGCAAGGCCTCTCTGGGTGAATTAAAGACGAGCTCGCTGGTCGGGACCTGCCATCCGCTCTGGACGAACTGATTCATTTTGTTTGCCGAGAGACATTCGGTTTGCCGAGAGACAGCAAGAGCTCCGCCCCCAACGGGAGGTCGTCCGACCACTCCGGCTACCTCGTCTGGCTCCCGTTTTCCAACGACCTCCACCTCCTCCGCCAATGGTTCCTGAGGATGAGCCCATGCAGGTCGAGAGATTCCACCTGACCCAGGAGGAACGCTTGCAGCGTCGTCAGAGGCAGTTGTGCTTCTACTGTGGCGGTTCTGGCCATTTCATTGGGGTCTGTCCGGTGCGCCCAGGGTCACTCTCGCACCTAGGGCTCACAGTAGAGGCATCCCTAGGTGTCCGTGGGGCCTCTCCCCACGTGACCATTCCCGTACTCTGTGGAGTGTCGCCGGACAGCACCTTTCAAGCCACCGCCTTCCTTGATTCGGGGTCCACTGGAAATTTTGTCATCCACGCACTGGTGTCCAAGTTTCATCTCCCGCTGACCCCTCTGCAGAAATCCATGTTCGTCTCTTCCATCTCTGGCGAATGCCTAAAGGACGGTATTCGGCTCTGCACTGCGCCCCTCACCTTGCAGATTGGCGCTCTACACAAGGAGACTCTGAGACTCCTCATTCTGCCTCGCTTCTCCTCTGAAATCCTCCTGGGCCTCCCTTGGTTGCAAGACCACGCTCCGATCGTAGACTGGAACACGGGCGAGATTATCCGTTGGGGTCCCACGTGCCACTCGTGATGTCTTCCTGTACTCCGTCCAGCTCCACGACCCGCCTCTGTAAAGTCTACGAAGCCTCTGCCGGGTCTGCCCGCTCCTTACCAGGATCTAGCCGACGTCTTTTCTGAAAGACAGGCCAAAACACTTCCCTGCACCAGCCGTTCGATTGTCCTATTGACCTGCAACCCGGTAGTACTCCTCCCCGAGGCAGAGTCTACCCTTTTTCGGTCCCGGAGACTAAGGCTATGTCGGAGTATATCCAGGAGAATCTCCGTAAAGGCTTTATTCGCAAGTCTTACTCGCCTGCGGGGGGCGGTTTCTTCTTTGTTGAAAAGAAAGATGGAACTCTCCGGCCCTGTATTGATTATCGGGGACTTAACAAAATCACTATAAAAAATCGATACCCCCTGCCTCTGATTTCAGAGCTTTTGATCGCCTACATGGAGCAAACATTTTTTCCAAGTTGGATTTACTTGGAGCATACAACTTGATTCGTATCCGTGAAGGCGACGAGTGGAAAACGGCCTTTAGTACCCGAGATGGCCATTTTGAATATCTCGTCATGCCATTTGGCCTCTGCAACGCTCCGGCGGTGTTCCAGAATTTCGTCAATGAGATCTTCCGTGATCTCCTCTACGTCTGTGTTATCGTCTACCAAGATGACATCTTAATCTTCTCTCCTGATCTGGAAACTCACCGCCACCATGTTCGCCAGATGCTCAAACGTCTCCGCGACTACCAGTTATATGCCAAACTGTAGAAATGCCTGTTTGAACGCACCTCGTTGCCCTTCCTGGGGTACATTGTCTCGGATCAGGGTCTCCAGATGGATCCCTCTAAGCTGTCTGCAGTTTTACAGTGGCCTCACCCCGTGGACTTTCAACATCTGCCTCCTGGGAAGACCAACGTACGCCCTGCCATGCGGCCTCGTATCCTGAAGTGGGGACATGCCTCACGAACAGCAGGTCATCCTGGAGTGCATAAGTCTCTGCAACTAATCGCTTGTTATTATTGGTGGCCCACTCTCGCTCAAGATGTTAGAGACTTTGTCCTGGCCTGTACCTTCTGTGCCCCTAATAAAGTCCCTCTTCTCAGACCCGCGGGTCTGCTTCAGCCTCTCCCGGTGCCAGAAAGACCTTGGTCCTATGTAGCCATGGACTTTGTTACGGACCTCCCGGCCTCTGGAAACACTGTCATCTGGGTGGTGACAGATAGATTTTCGAAGATGGCTCACTTTGTTCCCCTGCCCGGGTCACCCTCTGCTCCTCAGCTGGCCCAGCACTTTTTCCACCACATTTTTCGGTTACACGGTCTTCCGTAGCATATCGTCTCGGATGGGGGCCCTTTGTGTCGAGATTCTGGGGGCTTATTGGGCAGTTCAGTTCACTAGACTTCCTTTGGGCATCCCACCCAAACAAAGGAGGTAGAGGGGGTTTAACCAAGTTTATTCCTCCTACGATTTTTTGTATCCGCCCGTCAGGATTTTTTGCCCCGACCTCCTCCCCTGGGCGGAATCCTCTAAAATTACTAACTGGGAATCCGTGGGGCCTCTCCCTTTTTTTTTTGTGTTTGGGCTACATCCCCCCCGCCCCTCCCTCTGGCTACCTCTGTCATTTCCTGCGGGGAAACCCAAGGGGGCTGACATCAAGGCACTCTGGCCGCCAACGACAGGCCCTTCAACGGGCCCCCACTCGCCCAAATCCAGGGCCACAGGTACCGAAATCCGCCCCTATTTAAGCCAGGTGATAGAGTTTGGGGGTCCGCCAAATATATTCGTTTCAAGGTACCCCGGGATAAGTTAGCCCAAGTTTTTGGGCCCTTTTTTTGTACTTTGGCAAACTAAACCCGGGGGTCCCACAAGCCCCGCCTCCCCACTCTCGTATCCCGAACGCCTTCCAGTTTTCCCCCTCAACCGTGGGGCTGAATCGCTTCTCCCTGGATCGTCTCGCCTTCTCCTGTGGCCAACCTGATAACACTTTTAGGTCAAGGGGGTGCTGGGGGGAGAAAAAAGTGAGGGGGAAGCGGTTCTTTCTCATTGCTGGAAGGTGTTTTGGGCCGGGGAGCGTTTGTGGGAACCCGAGGCTAAAATGTCACCTGACCTTCTCTCTAAAATTTTGTGAAAAAAGGGGGGGACCCTAAAGGGGGGTAATGTCATGGGGGGCGCGGGGGCCGTCGCCCCCGCGGCCGCCCTCCTGCCCCAGGGGGTCCGGGTGGGTCCCCGGGGTCCCCGCACATTCCCCGCTGCCCGGGCCCTGGCGCCGGCTCACTTACCCCCCCACCTTCCTTTTACGCTGTCCTGCCTGCCCGGCCGCCGGGCTAAACCGCTGCTTAGGGCGCGCGCGTTGGTTTGGATTTTAAAAGGGGCCCGCGCACCGGTAATTAGTTATTGCCACCCCTGGTCCATTATGGAATAGGCCCCCTTGCATCTCTGCCGATTTTGGTGTGGTTAGGGTCTAGAGATATAGGAGTTCCGATTGATTACCCGTGTCCCAGTCCGTTCCCTACGTTTCCTGACCTTGCCTGTTTGCCCCTCCCCTGCCGTCGCCTGGTTTGACCACAACCCTCTGGCCTGCCCTACCTTCTCCTGTCCCCAAACGTCTCTGGATTACAAACCTGTCCCACCATTCCCCGGCGCCATCGCAAGCAAGTCACGTCAGGGGTCAACTGGAAAGCTTCACCCCGTACAAGTCCATCCCGCTTTGGGGCGGGCTTGGTGAATCCCGGGGGTACTTAGACCCGCTCCTGGTGTGATTAAATATCATCGCTGCGGTGGTCCAGGAATCCCCCCAAACCCTTTTAAAATTTATGACGGGGGATGGAAGCACCTTTTTTGTTTCCAAATTTGCTTACATATGTATGCTTGTAAATAAAAGGGGGTGCCCACTTTCTAATGTCTTTTCTTATTATTATTTTTATTTTTTTAACATGTGACTTTTTTTTTTTTGAAAATATTTATCATTTTAAAAAACCCGTTTAGTCCAAAAAAGGAACAGGGGGATTAACAGCCATAGTTACATTACTAAGAAGGGATAACTTGATATTGCATTGGAAAAAAATCCAGGGGGGAAAAGGGGTAAATTTAAATTTTCGGAGGAAAAAACTAATAAGGTTGAAGAATTAAGAAAAGGGTATTTAAAGAAAAAGCCAACGGGCTTGGGATAAAGCAGCAAAAGGGTCAGAATATTACATAAATACCCCAAAACCTCGGTTTCCCCCCGGGGTTAGGGATCTTCAAAGAGGTCGAATCCGTCCAGATCCCCCCAATTGCGTTTGTTTTGGGTACAAAATGAGGGGAAATTTGCGAGGAATTTTCAATCTATATTGCTGATTAACTCTCCCTATATTTCAGACAGCGGTATGGAAGATATAGTTTTCCAATGATCCTATAGACAATCTTGTTGCTCCAAATACGTGAAAGGAAACCGTTCTTAATGGGACTGGAAAATCCATTATATTGATGTCTAAGATGCCATATTGGGTGGCTAATCTGAAAAAAATATTTAGTAAGCAGATCCCCAACTTTGTCCCCAAGTGGGAAAATGAGGGGCAATTCCCACCACTGGAATAAAGACCTCCAAACCCCCCAGCCTTTCCCAAAAATGGGGAGTACTAGGTTGGGAGAAGTGACCCAATCTAGCCGGTGTGAGATACCACAAGGTGAGCTTTTTGTGTTTTAAGGATTTGTGCACTTGAGGCTTAGAAGATAAAAGGATGTAAACCCGGTTTCATATGGAAAGCTATTTCCCAAAATCTTTTCCCATTTGCCTTAACTTCGGTTTGGGGTCTGGTCACCCCCCATTAGCAGAAGATTATATACAATAGACAAACCACGGTAAAATCCCTTCCCCCCAATTAAAAGTTTATAGTTTGTGGAGAAAATTTTAGGTTTAGGTTTGGCCAGGACCAGTTTTGTAGGAGTGTCGACTTGTAATTTTTAAAAAAATTTTTCGACCAATATACTGAGTCGTGGTAGAAAACGATTTTAGATGGTTAGTCTCAAACAAATGGTTTCCCATTAACAATGCCATTGCACCCCGTTATGTAGAGAAGATGCGGGGAAGCTAAGTGAAACAAGACAGTCGACAATTGTTTTTGTAAAAAACCCCAATCTTTAGTTTTAAAACTGTGACCATACTTTGAAAAGCATGTGCGGGTGGGAAATGGGGGGCATGGGTATTTGGGCCCTAAAAATTTCAGTACATTATATCCCTGTAAAAAAGGGTTGTTATGAGCCACCCCTCGATCTGGGACCAACGATGGAGGCCCCGGTTTTGGGCCCAAAAGGGAAGGTATGGGTTCAAACTGATGCAAATTATAAATCTTAGGTCAGGTACTGCCCAACCCTCCTTCTTTGGTGTGCGGAAGAGATATTGTCTCTGCACCTTATTTTTTTGACCCCCAAAAAAACTTTAAAAATAATTATTGAATTTTTTTTTAAGTGAAGTTTGGGAAAAAAAAAGGTGGGAAAAACGTGAAATGTATAGAACCTCGGAAGCAGCAGCACTTAGAACTTTAGCGGGCTATCCATGTAGTTATTGGCAAGGCGGAAGTTTCTTTTGGGGTTATAATATGGGGACTCATATTTTTGCGAATCTTTTTATCAGGGAAGGGGTTTATCTAACCCCTAGATAGTTGATATAGATCAGCCCAAATGAATTGAAATTTAAAAAATTAGATTTCTGGGGGGGGGAAATATTTAGTGGTGGGGATATGGGACTTAGTCATGTTCAGTTTTAAGTAAGTACCAAGGGAGAATCTTCTAAATTCGAAGGAGGATTCCGGGGATTGTTCGGGGGTTCTTACAAATCAACAAGATGTCGCGGCAAAAACTAATTTTGTGTTCAAACCCTTAAATGGTGAACCAAAAAAAACAGGGGATCCCTTTTTAAATTCTGCCAGGGTTCCACCACATGAAAAAATATCAGCGGTGAAAACGGGCATCCCTGCTCATTCCGTTGGGATGGGAAGTTTGACGGGAAACCCTGGTCTAATACTTTAGTGAGGGAGCCGAATAAATAATTAATGCCTTGGGCTTGGTCCCTGAAAACCCCAAATTTCTCTATACGCTCCAAGGGAGTCCCAGTTGAGCATCAAAGGCTTTTTCTGCATCGAAGGATAACAGAAAAGAAGGGGAGTTTCATCAATGGAGTTTTAGGGATTTACCAAAATCTCCTAACCCCACCCCTTGTTTGCCTACCCTTGAGCCCCCTATTTTGATTTTTATTGAAATTGGGTAAAATTATTGTCTATTTGCTATAATTTTAGAAAAGTTTTTAATATCCAATTTGAAGTGGAGGGGTCTATAGTTAACCACTTGATGTTGCTTTGCCTTTTTGGTTTAGGTATCGTAGTCCAGTTGCGCAGGAATTCAGCGGGGGCAGTCCTTTATCTATTATTGCTTGAAAGGGGGGGCCGGTTGGAGCTGGATATGACTAATAGTTTGTAATATTCTGCAAGGCCCATCTGGTCCCGGGGCTTTTATTAGTTTTGAGGTTTAATTTGTGTCTTCGATCCCCTTTGGGTTTCCATCTGTACATTTAATAGGACAGTTGGTCCTTTTTAAAGAGGGGAAAGGTTAATTTTTGTAAAAAGGAGTTTTACCCCCTTCTTTAAAAATTTTTGGGGGGTTTTTTTGGGTCGTTTTTTAAAAATTATATTTTTACGATAGTTTTAGAAAAAAACGCGTTAGAAATAAGTTGGGGACTGTACTTTAGTTTTATCTGGGTTCGTGATATATGGGTTTTTAAATTTTTTGTTGTTTTTTTAAACTTTTCGACCCAATAATTTGGGTCTTTTCTCCCTGTAAGAAAAAAGTTCCTTTAAGTTTTGAGTGTTAGCTTCAAATTGGAAAAGTATAAATTACGTATTTTTTTTTCCCTTAAGGTGGATGTTTTTTTTATTGGGTTGTGGTGGGTTTTAAATTTAAAATTGTTTGTCCAAGTGTCAAGTTTTGATTAATTCGTCCAAGTTTTGTTCTTTTTTACGCTTTTCCCAAGGGGTTTTAATGCAAACTCCTTAATCATGCCTTATGGGCACACCAAAGTACCTCTGCAGATGGGGACGAAGGGGCATTCAGTTGGAAAATTCTATTTTAAAGTGTTTGAAACCTTTTACTTTCCCGAGGGCTTCAGCGGGAAATGATTTATTCCCAGATTTAGTGTGGGGGAAACAGAATTTTTCTTTTGGTTAAAATATAGGCGCGTGGTTGACCCCGTCATCGTACCCATCTCTTTGGAAACCCCGTTACAGGGGTTTTATCGAAAAAGAAATCGATTCTTGAATGGGGGTTTTTTTTGAATAGGGAAAAAAAGGTAAAGTCTACTTCCCTGCGTGTTGATACCTCCACGGATCATGCAAATTCTCCTTAGGGAAAGTTTTTAATTAGGGTATAAGAGAGCTACCTTGACTATCATTGTTTTGTCAATTACTTTATAGTCTCCTCGAAGCAATAGTTTTTAGTAACAAACGAAAATTGTGTGTGCTAGTGGTATAGGTTAAGGATTGTGATGAGGGAGCATTTAATTTCACATTTAAGAATAATGTTTTTTCCTTGGGATCGAAATAGAATCCGAAGTTGGAAAGGACGGTTTCTTATAAAATACGCTCCCGCTTTTTTTTTGGGGGGAAACATATAAAAAAAGAGTTAAGGGAAATTTTTTGTGTTGAGTCTAAATGCAAAGAAACTTTCAGATGCTTTTTTTTTGAACACAGAGTACGTCAGTTTTTTTTTAAGACCCTTTCCCCAAAAAGGGCGTTTTGGGGGAATTGAGCCCGTTGACATTAAGGGCAAATCTTTAAACCCCAAAATTTAAAAAAGAATCAAGTTTTTTGGTACCTTCATGGCTGTGGGGGGCCCGTGGGATTAAAATACTCCCCGAAATTTCAGAAAACATGGGAAAAAACAAACAAACAAAAACCGTAATAACATAATGGGAATTCCCATACAATCAGAGAACAAACACTATTTCCCGAAAAGGAAATCGGAGGTGGGGGGAAATCCTTGTGGACCTGGAGGGGAAAAAATTAATGAGCAACACTAAAAACAAGTAAACGCCTTCGTGCAGATAGCTAGGGAGAATTGATATTTCCTAATATCTTATTTTTTTTTTTTAGGGTTTGACCGACGGGTGGATTCAGACCAAAAATGTGACAATTCCCGGTTTCTTCTCGTTGTTTGGATGGGGTGTTGGTGGGGGGGGTGACAACCCCCCAACAGTAGGACAAACTCTGGAAGGTTGGGCGTACAAACCACGGTGGAGGGGTCTTTGGTATTTAATTTTACCGGGGCCCCCAACGATAGGAATATTGTTGTCTCGCAGGGCTTGGAAATGGCAATTCTTTTTTTTCAACATTGTGCCCCTGATAGCTGGGGAAAATATTATATTTTGAAGCGCTTCCCCCGGTAGTCCCAGGACTTTTAAAAGGGTTTCAGAAATTTCCTTTTTTGGAAAAAAATGGATTTCGCAATTACTCACGGGTATAGAAGGGGGGAGAGTGTTTAGGCTTTGGGGGGTCTATGATACGGTCCACCATTAAGCCAGGGTTTGAGCGTCCCCGGGGGTCCAAAGCATCAGATGAAAAAGAAATTTAGGAAACCCCTGGTGGAACGACTCTGGGGTCCCTGGGGCCAAAGATATTTTTCGGTAAGCGGGTCCCCAGATCTAGAACTTTTGATGTTAATTTTTTGAAAATTCCTCCTTAGGGGAGCATTGGGGGCAAGGGAGGTTATGTGTTTTTCAAAAACGCCATTTTTTTTTTTACTTGGTCGTTCTTGAAAAAGTGTTTGGATGTCCCCATCCGGGAATCTCCCATCATTTGTTTAAAGTCCCTTGCAGTGTTTCTCTAAATGAAGAGAATAAAGGTTGGAGGGTTGTTCAGGGTGTAAAAAGGGATCAGAAAATACCTTTTTGTCCATGTCCAAGAGTCGGCCTAGAGGAGGGTGGACATGGAGGAGATGGTTTTGCCCTTTCCCCATTCTGAAACGGGGAGCAGGGGTATGAAAAAACTCTTCGCTGGTAGGGTGAGATTTGTTTTTTTTAGAATTGCCTCCCATTTCACTTTTAGGGGAGTGGAGGGGGGTCAGGTGGGCCCACCATATTTTTAAAATAAATAATAATTTTTTAAAATATAAATTTTTTAAATTTTGGGGCTCTACCTTTGGTTTTTATGGGGTAATAGTAAGTCCTTGGTTGGGTTGAGATGGCGGGGGTAAGGGCTCCTTGGGTCCCTTTCTTAGAAATTGCTATTGTAATGTGGAGGTTAGAGCCGAGAGGTATATTCAGAATCTCCTAAAATTTGGGGTAATCCACAATTATATTCAATTAGGGGAAAGAAACGGATTTTCCGTAGTTTAGAAAGGGGTTAAGACCTCAATGTCCCCACTAAGGGGGGAATGGAGGCTAGAAGGCCAGTGCAAACCTGTATGGGTCACAAAAGGCTGGCTTTTTTTTTCCCCCTTCAAGCCAGTTTCTTGTGCTGGGGAGGAGAACCCATTCTGTGGTTAAAAGATGGGTGACTATGTGCAGCAGGGGCCTTAAGGGGGAAAAGGGGGGCGCCGTTCACTTCTCCTACCCCCCCTCCATTGTGCAGTGCGAGCGGTCCGGCTCCCAACACCACTGGGTTGCTGCGGGGTATTGAAGGGGAAAACCTCCATCGTAGAATGGGTGGGGGCCAGCCGAAGGCGCGCCGGGAGAAATCCCGGGAGCGGACCTGTGCTCAAGATGGGCGGGGGCACTTTCTTGCGCTCACCCCCTTCCCTTTCAGCTCTCCCCCGGTCTCCCCCAAGGGAGGACACGGGCTCAGGGCAGTAGAGCTGTTGCCCCTCGGGTTCAGGCAGGGATCAGGTATTTGCTCCCGGGGGTTCTTCCGGAGGCGGCGGTGTTTTCTTCTGGGCCGAGTTAAAGATGGCCTTATCGCAATGCAGCGCAGTCCGGGCGATCCGTCCCCGCGAGCTTCATAACTCCGTCCAGCATGTCACACACTAGGGTGTCAGAGAGCCAGGGTGTGTGGGTAAGGGATTTTTTCGGCAAAAAAACAGGTTTTTTTTGGGCAGTTTTTGGTTTCTACGAGCTCCTGCATAAGCGTCCCCCAGCTTGAAGGACCAGGCCCCCGCCCCCCGTCTTTTTTATGTTTTATTATGGTACTATTTAAAAAAAAGGCAATAAATTTTTTAAAAACTTTGGGATATTTGATGGTAAACTGGTAAGCTTTTGAGAGTACTGATTCTCTTTGTCAAATATAACATTTTAAAAAAAGAAAAATGGAAAATCACAGACTTTTATACCCATTAGAGATTGGTTGTCAAAGAATCTTAACAATTTTAAAAAAATAGAATGAAATATAAGCAGAGTAGTACATGTTATTTTACAATGGTAAGGGAAAAAAAAAAAACTGAAACTTGTGAGGCATGACCCTAAGGAAAATTAGCACTTTGTGCATCTGTTTTTTTTTTAGGGTTTTTTGGGAACTCCATAGAAAGACCAGTTAATAAAAAGTGTGAGAGTAATCTAGCATGCATAATTGAGCTATATTGCAGATTGTCATTTTTGCATTAACTTGTATTTCTAGTCCTTTTTCTATCTCTGCATCTTGAAATGTCCCATTGAAACTGCTACAAATCTTCAATCGAATGGAATGGTCTGCAGAAGAAATGTGTGGCCACTGAGATATCTGTCCTGCTGTTAGTGATAGTAAATCAGTGCAAATTTATGTGTTGATTAAGCCTCTCCGCTTTTTTCCCTCCATAAAAGGCCTGTGGTGGAATATTGCACACACGTAATCACATTGGAAGATTCTGTGTAGCTGCTGTGATTGTAGGACAGGGAAGTTGTCGGTGGTGTGAATGTGTCTGCAGGTCTTGCACCTGTTTTGCCGGCAGGATTAGGTGTCATTTTCTGTTGTAGTCTTCAGGGCACTCATCGCAGATTAGGAAAAGTAAAGGGGGCTTGGAATATTTCTTTAAGTCTGCTGACGTTATGGGTCCTTATAGGTGATAACTAGGGGCATCCTGGGTCTCTTTGTATGTGAGAAGACGGTCCCTGTTGTTGGCTGCCACTTTTCATATTTGGTTGTCTTTCACTTTTGGTGTGCAGCCCAGTTGGAGAAATTTAGTCGTAAGAGGTGCTTGTTTAGGTCTGCTTTGTCTGAGCAGTTAAGATGATATTATAAAGCCAGATTGTAAACCTGTCATTTCTCAGGTAAGCAGTTCTGTCTGTTGATTTGTGGTCTTTTATAGTTGTGATCACTATATGGAGAATGTTTCTTCACAAGTTAGTGTGTGGTCATCCCATGTTTTTTCGTATACTGATGCAGATGCAGTTTGGATCTTGTGAAGTATGGAGGGAGATCCCTCTTTTTAAAGTATTTCTTCATCTAATGACATGAAAATAAATATTGAATATGAGACTAGCACACAAACTACTCTTGAGCTCCACTTCATTACTTTGGGTGCATATTACAAGCATAAACTTAATCCATGTGGTATGAGGTCACAACTTAGAACTGATTCATATGTTGAGGATTTGGATGTTAGAGCATATTTTGAACAGATCTAAAATATGCATTAGACTTGATTTTTACTTAAAGGGGTGTCCTGGGACTCATACCTACCTCCCGGATGCCCCCGTTCACTCCTGGCTGATTACTTCCTGTTTAAACAGACCAGCAGCCGGGAGTGAACGGGAGCATCCGGGAGGTAAGTATGAGTCTTAGCTTCTATTTTCACTTATATCACGATGGACGAATGAGTATTGATCAGTCCCAGGACACCCCTTTAAGTAAAAATCAAGTCTAATGCATATTTATTTTAGATCTGTTCAAAATATGCTCTAAAATCCAAATCCTAAAATGGGTATTAATCAGTCTTGGAACACCCCTTTTATATTGAGTTTTTGCTAAAAGAACTATGATTTAGAATCTGCTTTGAATACATGCTGACTGCTGCACTGAACAAAAAGTTTGGCTAAGCTGTATAATTTTCTCAGTTAATATAGGTCTGATTTGGAGGAAATAAAAAGGTGGTAATGGCACTGGGACCAACAAGATTATCAAGCTGTCTGTATTTATTTCTGGACTGTTGATAAGTCAATCTTGAATACTAGGCGTCATAAGTTTCATACTGAAAATGCTATAGTCAATAATATTGAGGAACCTTCAGAATGGACAATGACCACAAGGATGGACAATTTAATTGAAAACCTATTAGGCGAGAAGGCCGCATGAGACAACATTCATGAAAGAACCAGGAGCCAGAAAAACAACAAGGGACATGTTCAGAGAGTGGTGAAGAAGAAACCAACTCTCAGCTAGTTTTAAACATCACATTTGCGGACACAGGGGCTATCTAAAGGATTTTATCAGATTTCTTTAGGAGTTTGAAGCTGCCTGTCTGGTTTGATAGTCAACCGCAAAGTGACGGACAGCTTTTACGTTCAATGATGAAGTATGGCTTTAGATGGGAATAATTTCTTTCAGCTGTCTAATCTAAGTGATTTTCAGTCACCCATTGAATCACATCCTATTGAGACATATGTTGATCTTGTAAAGATAGATATTGATTTGTTAAAATATAATACTGCTGGAGTACACTTCGATATCCTTAAAGGACTCACAACGAATTTGACACATTAACGAATTCCCGACATTGGACATACCTATACATCCTAGCGGGAAGTGACTTCCTGCACACGAATGTATGTGTACGTCCTGGACTTCATGTGGACTCTCAAGCAGGGCCCACACAATGGCAACATGGGACTAGCTGTATACTACAGCTGGCCTCATGCTGTATCATCCACGGCCAGAGTGAGCTCTGGGTGTGTGCGATTAACCCCTTAGCTGCCGTGGTCAATCATGATTGCAGCAGCTAAGGTAAAGAGAGAGGGAGGGGGCTTCATCTGATCCCATCAGAGCAGCCGCAGCACGGTTGCAGCTGCTGATGGCGTCCCTGATCTTTGTTTGACTCTTTATTAGGCTTCTGGGCTATCTGGGTTGTCATTATGCCCGGCTGCGCCCTGTGGGCATGGTCGGCATAGTGATTGACATTTACCATGGAGATCAGTACACAGCAGTAATGCTGTTTACTGCTCTCCATTGCAACAGTGATCTGAATATCACTGATACAAGTCCCCTATGGGAAAAAGTAAAAAAAAAGTAAAAAAGTAAAACACAAATACAAAAAATAAAATAAAAACATGTACCCGCTCTTTTCAACTTTCCAGACACGAATCACCCTAAAAAATATAAAAATAAAGTACGCATATTTGGTATCGCTGCATGTGAAATGACCAAACCTATAAATCTGTCATGTTATGTAACACGCACAGTGAACTGTAAAAAAAAAAAAAAAAAAACAGTCACGGAATTGTGATTTTACCTTATGCCACAGCACATAAAATGGAATAAAAAGCAATCAGTTCATCCCACAAAAATCAGTTGCAACACTGCTCTGTATATGGAAAAACAAAAAAGTTAGTGATGCAAAAATAAAAAATACTATTTTAAAAGTACTTCAACATAAAAAAAACTATATAAGTTGGGCATTACCATAATCATATTGACCCACAGAGTAAAACTAACTTGTCACTGTTAAAAATAAAAATATAAAACACTAAAAGGATTGCATTAGTTTCTTTACACTGCCTTCCAAAAAACAGATTTAAAACCGTTCAAAAAGACTTATCCCCCCAAAAATTATACCCTTAAAAATGTCAACTAATTACGCAAAAACCAAGCCCATACACAGCTCCGTACACAGAAAAATAAATAAGTTATGGCTCTCAGACTATGGCGATGCAAAAACGTGTCCTCCCTTTTGAATAGAAGTGTTTTTATTGTTTAAAAGCAGTAAAACATAAAAAAATATATTGTTGTAATCGTAGCGACCTGCTGAGTACAGCCAGCATGTAAATTAAACTGCAAGGTGACGGCTTAAAAAAAATAACAATTAAAAATTCTACCAGAATTGCTGTATTTTGTTCAAAACACCCCACAAAAACCTTGATAAAAAGCAATCAAAGCGTCATTTGAACCCCATAATGGTACCAATGAAAATAGCAATTCATCCTGCAAAAAACAAGGCCTTAATCAGCTCCATATACAGAAAAAAAAAAAAGATATGGCTATTAGACTATTACGACATAAAAACACAGATTTTTACAATCGCATTTCTGTTGTGTAAAAGCAATAACACAAGAAAAACTATGTAACATTTATATCATTATAATTGTACCAACTCACATAGTACATTTTCCTGTTATTAATACCGCACGTCGAACTCTGTAAAATTGAAGCCCAAAAACCAATGGCGGAACTGTTCCCCCCAACACACACACATTTTCATGGCCCAGTGTTAAAAAGAAACGGTGGAACACATGTATGTCCAAAATGCACAATATTCTTTAAGCAGTGTACTTTCCAATATGGGGTCTTTTTATGGGGTGTTTATTAAGTTTTAGCACCTTAGGGTGTCTGTAAATCCGGAATAAAACCTAAAGAAAATCATAATAAAAATGAGACCCCAGAGTCCAGTAGGTGCTCCTCCTATTCCGAGGCTTGTGCTTGAGACAAATAGTGCACTAAGGCCACATAAGGGATATCTCTAAAAATTGTACAACTGGGGGAATCGAGGTTGCACTGCATTTCCCAGGCAACACCTACCAAGTTCCAGTGAATAATGTATAAAAATTTTAAATCCGCAAAAAATGGATAGCGAAAAGTATCAAAAAGTTATTCTCACATAAAGTGTCACATGTCAGATTTAAAAAAAACTTGAAAGACAAAACTGTCTGCAGTGATAAAGGGTTAAGCAAATTTAATATCATGATATCACCATCAAACCCGTTGACAAAGCGGGTGAGGAGCTGGTATGAGACATATACAAGTACATTGGAGAAGCAAATAGACCACTTACTGACTAGTATCTTTAAGCCTTTTTCCATTGATCCAAGTTGGAACATTTTTCTAGGTTTGATTGATCAGGCTTTGAATGTTTTTTGTATATGTGAAATAGAATGTTACACTAGCACTCCATCATTTGTCATTAGTTCCAAAAAACAATTATCTTGGTCTCATCATTCCAAAGTATAAAGTCCTAGAAATCCTAAGATAATTGTTTTTGGAACTTATGGCTTCAAAACTGTATGTTGTCGCAAAGGGAGATGTACAAAGAAAAATACATGGTGCCTACAATGAAACATAGTGGTGGCAGGGACCTGTATTTATTTAACTGCTATATATCGTGTTATCATTTAGTGCAAAGATTAAACCACCCTTGACAACCACTACACAAACACACACACACACACACACACACCCACACACACACACACATATACACACACGTGTGATGTAAAATGTAGCAGTTGTCAAAGGTGGTTTAATCTTTGCACAAAATAATAGGACTTTGTATAGATTTTAAATAATTACAGAAGTATTTTTTCCTTTAATGTCTATGATTCGCTCTTGTCAGCATATAGAATAAATTGACTAAATTGATAATAGTAATGTCATATATGTTGTACCTCTACAGTGTTCTCCTTTGTGACTGCTTAGATCTATGAATTTATAATCCCACCCCAACAATAACTTCATTTTTTTCTCCTGATAGTAGCATTATGTTAATTTTTATTTCCATTTTTCACTCAAGCTACTGAGGCATACTGCTGTTAGCTGTGTCCTGGACACCCTTATATCTACGAGCAAACGCAACAGCACAGCTCATCAATGCAGACACACAAAGGATCACAATACAGATTTGTACTACTAAAATGTACTTTGCTGCTTCTGGCACATTAATGCATTGTCCGAATTATGTACTTTATACAAAATATTTTAAGCAGATTTCCAGCTGAGCTTTCTGCAGTACACAAGCGAATACAAGATCTTTTAATAATGTGGATAGAAAATCGCAGCTTGCCTATCCTAATTATTGTACTTGCACATAAAAGAGTCCCATATCCCTATGCTCTGTTAAATGTACTGTGCTATACTATTATTCAGGGTAGAAAACAGCTGTTCTTGAAATAATTTTTGACATTCAGAAAAGATATCTAAATATATAGTTACTGTCATAGCATGGGGTCAAAACAGTTTCTGTAATCCCGATAGAAAGTTGAGTATGTAAGAGATCCAAACAATAGACTTTATGTGCGATAATACCAGCTTACCTAATTATCCTGTACTTTGGACAATAAACATCATGTACTAGTGACTAAATGATGCCACTTCTTATATTTCCCACTGCCCAGCAAATTTAATATTATAACTCTATGTAAACGCCAAGTCTGTTGAATTAAGCTAAAGTGAACTTTAGAAATGCCTTATCTGAGAAACTTAATGAAGTAAGAATGCAGTAATGATAAGTTCTATTTTTACATCGTCACATTTTATGGTGAGGCCATTATATATTTAAGATTTCCTTCCAACCACAGAAACAAAACTTTTCTTCAACATGTACTTAGCTTCTGATTTGCTTGGCTTCTTATATGTTTCAAAGAGGATAAGTTGTAGAACAACTTCCGTTTCCTCATATTAGATTTGTAAATCCAATGCATATCCAATGGCCAAAGTTTTGGAGATGACTTTTCTGTTTCACATTGCTCATAAAACAGCTAGAACTCTGCATTATGAGGTTCCTTATGATACCTCCTAGAACTCTATAAACAAATTAACGAGTAGGAGTTCTCCCCATGTATTGTACTGTGACTTTTCTGCATGCTGGTGTGAACAGGTATCAATTTAATGTGTAATTTTTATCACCTAATTGTTCCCCAAGTGGTGGGGGGTATAAGCTACAGCTCAGCAATTACCTGCAACTGTTTTTTTTCCCAAATAGCACTGGAGCCTGTATTGTCTCCTAGTGGGTTCAGTCTTTAAAGGGGTTGTCTCACTACAAAGATTGGTTTTCAGCTTAAAGATCTTTAAAAACAATCAACTTTCCAATGTAGATCAATTACCATTGTCCCACTGTTTTCCAGATATCTCTTCTTGTAGGGGCACCTGAGCCTGCTCAGGTCCTATGGTCACCGACCTGCTTGTTTTTCTTATAGGCGCCGGCTCCTGGTTTTTTTCATACAGGTCGGGGCGGGAGCGCGCTCGTTCACCCAGGCGCACTCCCTCTCTTCTCCGTCGTCTTCCTGCTCTCACACAGAGCGCACAGAGCAGTGAGTTACAGCATTCACTGGCTGCCTGTCACTCCCCTTCTCCCCTCCCGAGTTAACTGCTGAAGCGCTGGGCGCTAATGTCTCTGCTAATGATTTATTACTGCCTTACACATGAAGGGAGGGGGAGAGTAACAGGCAGGTGTTGTTGAAGTGTAACACATAGTTCTATCACAGTAAACTATGTGTTTTATGACCAGAAGATAAGTGCCAGACCAACTGTTTCATCCACTCTCGTGGATGCAAATAAATCACTGGGGAGGAATGCGGCAGGAGTTGAGGTAACTTCAGGATCAGGACAAAACTTCTAACTATTATTGTCTATTGTTTATCTTGATCATGGAAGCTCTGCCTCCTGTTGCTTTGCAAATGATTACTGCAATGCAGCGGGAGCGAGCAGGTACACATATGACTTCACCTAGGGGAAGTGAGGGGGGGTATAAGCTAAATGCAAGACCGCCACTCGTTTTCAAAAATCGAAATGAAAACAGGACAAAGGAGGCTTAACTCTCGACATGAGACATCCCCTTTAATTCAGTCATTGATCTGTAAGTATGGCCTGTGTTGTGTTTTTTGACTAGTAGGAGTTACCATTTCTTTTGCCATTGAGGATCTAATTCGGATTTACTGTTGCAGAGGTGAAACTGGATTGTGAAACCTGTTTCACAATCGACACTAACTCTGCCATTCACTACAGGTGTCCATTGTTTTCTGTAATACCCAACAGAATTTGGAACCTCCGCCACTCATATGAAACCAAGCCTTAGGCTGCATTCACACAGTGTAGTGAATCATGTACGTGTTGCAATGCGTCTTTATTAGAGTTGTGAACAATACGCGCTGGCCAGAGCATACTTTCAACGCAGCTCTCTGCCTCACATTCCACTCTATTTTTCAGCACGTAAGCGCCTGAAAGAAATGACAGATCACTTCTTGTTATGGCGAGAAATACAATAGGAAAATCACCATTGTTGAACGAAGATGGTGACTTTACTGGTAGCATTCTTTTTACCATATTTGCTACAATACGCCTTGCAAATACGCCATGTGAACATACCCTTACACTGTCCAATAGGATAAGGGAAATGGTGATGTTTTGTTGTAACTGTAATTAGGACCAGGTCAGATTTGTATTTACTGGAATTAAACAATAAAGATACATGTCTTTTGCGATCTATGAAGAATTGATATAGAAAGTATAATAGAATATTCTATAGCTTATTTTTATTATACCAACACTAGCTAGCATCTATATGCTGGAACCAGAATACTTATTCAATTCAGTAACCTGCTTTACTGGTTATGAAATGGACTATATTGATAAATGAAATCTCCATTTTCAAGGAAGTAAACACAAACAACTCAAAGATAAAGAGCAACTCTTCATGTAAATTTGCATAATTAACATCAGTTGTTTTAAAACACTCTGTCTAAATAATTGAGTCTCATTTTTAATGCGTGGAAGCTTAAATAGTCTACAGTTGATGCGTTGACATATAAAGGCTATGGACACCTTGAGTTGGAGTTTTTACATGTTAGTGCTAACCATGAGTTAAAAAGATAGTAATAATTTTGGGTTCAATTGGAAGCTGATCTGTCTACGCTTCCATGGCTTCCTTTCTCTACATTACCTAAACTTGAATTACTGGCATGCCTCTGGAGGCTCATAATTCCATACTGGAAAAAGAAAAGTGTCCAGCGTACGACTCCAAAGGTAGTTTTAAAACGTTCCACTATATTTATTGAAATCCGTTTAAAATGGACTAATAACATATATTCCAAGAGAAGTCGCATCTTGTCGACGCGTTTCGGAGATATAGTCTCCTTAATCATGTCATGATTAAGATTATGTCATGATTAAGGAGACTATATCTCGAAACGCGTCGACAGATATGCGACTTCTCTTGGAATATATGTATTAGTCATTTTAACGGATTTTCAATAAATATAGTGGAACGTTTTAAAACTACCTTTGGAGTCGTACGCTGGACACTTTTCTTTTTCTTCTTGGATTCTCTGCAAGGTTGCCTTCCACCAGTCCGGGCGTTTCCTCTCCAGCTAAACAACCAGGTGAGCTGACTAGCAATACATGCAGTGTTGTTTGTAATAATTCCATACTGGTTTATAGGTCTTACTTTTCTAGAATGAAACTTTTCACTCCAGATTGTCCTGTCATACCGGTAATAGATAATCTGGCCCTATCTGCATCTGCTTGCAGATTCCTCTCGCCCTTGGTCCACAACCCCTCAATTTTTCATCACCTTTTTACATTATTATTCCCGAAACCATATGATAAGATCATAGAAGAACACAATCACTCTGGTCTCTCGAAATTACATTATCCTCAGCTTTGCAGCTACTACAAATACAACACTATTCTCTTTAATATATTCATTAATGACCTTACAGAAGGATTGCACATTAGAATCAGTCTTTGCAGATGATACTAAACTGTGTGAAGTAATTAACACAATAGAGGACAATGTTTTATTACAAAGGGATCAGGATAAGTTGGAGGGATGAGTAGTGAAGAAGCAGATGAGTTTTATCACGGATAAATGCAAGATTATGCACATGGGAAGGAAAAATCTATTCAATGATTACTTGTTAAACAGAAGAACTCTGGGTTAATGACATGGAGAAGGACTTGGAAATCTTAGTGGATAGTAAGCTGCTCCCAAGGCAAAATAGATAGTGGGGTGTATTAAAATTGACATAGATGCGCATGATGAGAACATTGTTATCCCATTATACAAGTCACTGGTCAGACCACACATGGCATACTGTCTACAGTTTTGAACACAAGAAATACATTGTAGAGCTTGAAAAGGTTCTGAGGCGGGTAACAAAAATAATAAAAGGACTGGGTGGACTGCAATACCCATAACGATCAACAAGATTACGGTTATTTCGTTTATAGAAAAGACTTTGGGATGACCTAATAAAAATGTATAAATATATTAGCGGTTAATATAGAGATCTCTCCAATGATCAGTTTATGCCATACCAGCACAAGGGGACAATCTCTATGTCTTGAAAAAAGAATGTTTCTACATAAACACAGAAAGGGATTCTTTAGCGTAAAAGCAGTGAGACTGTAGAACTCTCTGCCAGAGGAACTTGTCTTGGGGAATTCACTAACAGAATTTAAAAAGGGTCTGCATTTCTAGAGTTCAATGATATAACAAGTTATAGTGACTAGGATTCGGGAGAAGGGTCATTGGTCCAGGGATTTATTTTGATTGCCAGATTGGAGTTGGGAAGGTATTTCTCCTGAGGATAATTGGCTTCTATCTAATGAGGTTTGTTTGCCTTCCTCTGGATTAACACAATAGAGTAATAGACAGACTTTGGAGTTTTTTTTTCTTAATGGTGTTCACCATACAGGATAAATAACCTGACAGGCAAAGGCACACGCAGTAATTACATTATTCTTTGAGAATTGACAGCAGAATCCTGAACTGGAGTATCGCAGAGTAAGCAGGAGGTCATGGTAGGGAGCACAGATAGAAGCCTTCAGAGAGGCCAGACATCACTACATAGGGACCTCCATATTGCAGGTATCAGGCCAGGTTCCAGAAACCACCACCAGACAGACTCCAGGTGGTAGGGGCTTCAGAGATCCTCACAAAAGACCTGTCACATTATTGGCAAAGAAGGGTGGTAGTGAACCCAATGCCAGGAATGTAGCATAAGAAAACAGAGCAATCCATGTCTGAGTTCAGGGCCCATTTACCAAGCAGGGGACAGCCAGGGAACGGAGCGTCAGGCACTGGAAGCATTGATTAGGCCACTGGTGATGACTGATGGCATAATTAGAGAAACAGCTAAGAGGCCCGTGGTCACTCTGGAGTAATTGCCGAGATCCACAGATCTGGTGGGAGAATCTGTCAACAGGATAAATATTAGACAGTAAATTGCATGCTGACCAATGCCAAGAGTCTCACCAATAAAATTAATGAGCTAGAATTATGTATTGCTGAAGAAAAATATGATATAGTGTGGATAACTAACATGGCTGGATGAGACCTTTGACTGGGCGTTTAACTTACAGGGTTAAAGTTTATTTAGGAGAAATCATAAAAATCAGCGGGGGGGGGAGGTATATGTCTTTATATAAAATCCTGTCTGAAGCTAACACTAAGGGAAGATATAGATACAGGAAATTAACATGTAGAGTCATTATGAGTAGATATACATGGGGGTAATAACAATATGAAAATTCTATTGGTGTTCTGCTATAAGCCACCAATTATAACAGAATCCATGGAGGATGTACTTTTCAGACAAACAGATGAGGCGGCTAATCATAATGAGGCTGTTATTATGGTCGACTTCAACTACCCAGACATAGATTGGGAAAATGAAACCTGTGGCTTTCATAAAGGAAACCGTTTTTTGTCAATAAATAAAGCCAGTTACCTTTCCCAACTGGTGCAGGAGCTAATTAGGGGGAACACCCTTTTGGACTTAGTATTGACCAACAGACCTGACAATGAAACAGAGATTCAGGTTGGGGGCGACCTAGGAAATAGTGACCACAGTATAATAAATTTCCAATAGTGTATTTTGTCAAGTAACCAAAAAAAATTTAATTTCAAGAAGGCGAATTTTAATCTGTGTACAGAGGCCTTAGACCAAGGGAAATAAAATGATTAGAAGGAGGAAAAAGTACTGAAAAGCTGTAAGGAAAATAATAAAATATGATAAAGACAGCAAAACTGGAGACAGAAAGCATATTGCCAAAGACAGTAAGACTAACCTCCAAAAATGTTGCACTATATAAATAGTAAAAAGATTAAAACTGAAAATGTTGGCCCTGTGAAAACTAGTGAGAAAAGTAATATAGAGGGTGATCTATTAAACATTTTTTGTCTGCTGTATTTACAGAGCAAAATTACCTTCCTTTTGATGTACAGAAGTATGAGGTAAACTCCATCTCCACCTTCTTCAATGAAGAAGTGCATATCTGCCTTAAGAAAATTAAAATAGACCAATCACCAGGTCATGATGATATACACACCTGTGTCCTAAGAGAATTAAGTAATGTGATAGACAGGCCCTTGTTTTTAATATTTATGGACTGTATAGTAACGGGGTACGTCCCAAAGGATTGGTGCATAGCACATGTAGTGCCAATGTTCAAAAAGAGATGCTGGAAATGATAAGCTGGTAAGTTAAGTAAGTTACCTCTGCTGTAGGTAAATTGTTTGAAGATTTTCTAAGAGGTAATACTCCGGAGTGCCTCACTGAGAATTAATGTAATGGGTTTATAAAGGATTTTTCCTATTATACTAATCTGATCAGCTTCTGAGGAGGTTAGTTCTAGACTTCCTCCCAGCACCTGCCGAAACTGGAAGGGAGTCTGCACTCACCACTGCGCTTTGCGTTTGCTGAGCCCTCTCTCCACACTTCTGCAAGTTCCTCTGCTGTGACTGCCACAAGGGGTGGGGGCTTGAGAAAGGCCACGCTATATGGGCTGAAGCATTGCACTTTATGTATGCTGTTCACATGATTTAAAGATGCTATTTTATGGAAGATGCTGACGTCCATGCTTCTATTCTTAAGGGGTGGGGACTGTCTTCTGTGATATCCCTGGTTCCACCCACCCAGCCTATTCGACTCCTAGATTAGCGAGAAAGGAGCATAAAGTCAGAAGGATCCCTGATGGTGGGAGCATGGGCAGGCTTCAGGGCACTGCATCTCAGGCAACCACGGCCTTCTATGACTTGGACAAAGCATACCTTCTCCAACTGAAGGGGCATGAAAAGGAGAATCCCAAATATCTGCAGCTCCAGGCACTCTACACCATGCTGAAGAGCAACAGAACACACCCACTGTAGCAGGCCCTCTAAATCAGACATGATGGTAGCAGTGCCAAATACAATGCTCATCTTGCCATGCTCGAAAAGATCTTTTCCAGAGCTGAATTAAAGTTATGTATGCAACCCCTCAACACCTATAGACATGCATGCATCCTTAACCCTTTTTGCAGCTCATCCTTCCCCTTTCATGAGCTCCCTCCACTACCAATGTGTTTATGCTCCGGGGCTTGCTGTCTATGAAATAGTAGTCAATATTCCCCAATTAAGGAAAAAAACTAAATATGGTAGCTAGAATAAATAAGTAAAGCAATGACCCATCTTCAAGCTATTTATTACAATTATTATGGAATAATATACATATATATACTTTTTAATGTTGTTTAGTGATGAGCTTATACTTTATGGATTCCCAGCTACAACTTTTAGCAAAATAAATATAAGGAATATTGAAATTCATGTCACATAACCCTAAACGTCTAACTATTTACAGATATACAGATATAAAAAATAGCATAATTACACTATGGAATACTTGGCTTTGCTATAACTCAAAAAAA
>JAODAL010042592.1:32500-34651 GCA_025379985.1 Phyllomedusa bahiana | reverse complement strand
CATACCCAGCCCCCTAGTGGTTGTAAATATGGGTTTTTGGGTTTAAAAGGTATTTTTTTCCCAATGGACTTTTCCGGCCAAGATAGACAACGCCTTAAAAATTTTAGTACATGTGGCTGCCGGGGCGGGGGACGGTTTTTCTGGAAAGAAAGCCTGCTTGGCATCTGGTATTGGTGGCGGGAAAGGGCCCCTGACTGGCGGAACCCATCTGTGTTCACCAACGGAAAGGCAAAAATTTTCCGGGGCCAAAAGCCTGGCAATGCCGACATTCAAGGCTTTTGGGCTTTGGGAGGGTTTGGGGTTAAAGTGTTTCTTCTTTTCCCAACCCGGGAAGACAGAAGGCTGGATGCAGACGCCGCTGTATGGATGCAGGGCGTCAAACTGGGGGAAGGAAAAAGGGTAGGTTTGGGCTCGGGGGTGCGGTGGACTCCCGGGCGGGCCGGGGAGGCGAAGGGGAGGCTGCCCCCTGATCATGACTTGAAACATGGCACTAAAAACGCTTGGATGGCGGAGAGGAGGGGGGGAGACAGAGCGTGTGACAGGGTTTGGGAGGCCCGGCGTCGCGGGCCCTTTTTTGGGGCCAAAAGTGTTGCCTCCATTTAAACTCATGCATTCCTATATTGACTAACATTTTTAGTGGTTTTTTAACCACCTAAGGTTTTGCCTCTACTTATGCGTTTACGGCAAAGGCGGCTATGACACGCTGGGTGAATCAAGGCTTTCTCAAAGAAGGGCCCCGGCTTGAATCCTGGACCTTTTTGACCGATAACGAGGAGCGGGGGTTTTGGGGGCTGACCTGGGTGGCGGAAACATTCAGCGGACCTTCTGCGCTGCCCCTCTCCCTTTTTGAGGGGGAAAACCCACTGACACTTCCCCTCCCTCCTCCCCCTCCAGTGGGTGAAGCCTGCAAGCAATTTTTCTGAAAAGACCCCCATTTGGATCCGCAATGTCGCATCATCATCATAAACAACACAGTGACTTCGTCATCCTGACATTCTGCATCCAGGAGCTGTGGGCACAAGAAAAGGGGACGAAAGGCGTTGGCCCGACCCCCCCCATTTTTCCCGATTGACCCTTCCTTCTCCCCCTCGATGCATAGTAACGGGCGCAGAGCAGAGAAAATCATCCTCTTTCCCCTCTTGACTTTTAACATGCCTTCGCCCCCCCAACCGCATTTTGCATCAAAAAAAAGGGTCTTTAGAAAAGGTTTATCCACATGGGGGGTACAAATTGACTTTTTGGGGCTGCCTCGCTTCATTTTTGGACGGATGCGATGAGCTGATGACGACATTTGGGGCCGTGACTGGGGGACGGGGGAAGGTAAGACTGCGGGATGCATTGCTTTTAACCACTGAAGGACAAGGGGCGACGCGTTCTTACTGGGAATTCACGGGGCCCGACCCCAGCAATGCAGGCCTACGGTCCTGCAACTAAAACGATCCCGGGGCATGCGTTTTGTCCCAGCACGGGAAGGACACCTTCTCTCTCCTCACCCCATGTCCCTACCCCCCCTTTCTCGTTTACCACCTGATTTTCGCTCCATTTCAAAAATATAAAAATTTGAAAAGAAAGGAAGAGTTTTGGAAAGTCTCTTATTAAAAGACGGCAAATCACAACTATTCTCAAATCCCTCAAATCAAAACAAAATTGCTGGATTCAAATATAACTGCAAAGTAGATTTATCAACAAAGCTGGCCTGCGCCAAAGTGAAAAAACACGTACCTGAAATGTATTCGGATAATACAAGGTACTTTTGCCACCTATCAATTCACCTGTGGTGACTACAAATTTGCTGTATTCAAATTTAACTGCAAAGTAGATCTATCAACAAAGCTGGCCTGCGCCAAAGTGAAAAAACACGTATCTGAAATGTATTCGGATATTACAAGGTATTTTTGGCACCTTTCATTTCACCTGTGGTGACTACAAAATTGCTGTATTCACATTTAAGTGCACGGTGCCTCAATGAACAAAGCTGTAGTGCTCCAAAGTCAAAAAACATGTATCTCAAATGTATTTGGCTAATACAAGGTATTTTTGGCACCTTTCAATTCACCTGTGGTGAAAATTGCAGTATTCACATTTAAGTGCAAGGTGCCTCAATGAACAAAGCTGTAGTGCGCCAAAGTAAAAAAACACGTATCTGTAATG
>JAODAL010042592.1:0-27500 GCA_025379985.1 Phyllomedusa bahiana | reverse complement strand
GATCTTAATAGATGATGCACAGATTTTAATCTAAATTATCGCATGATCTAAAAATTTCGATCAACATAAAAACTGTGCCGATTTCAACTTTGTCGATAATAATCGCTCAACACTAGATCATACAAGTGTGGACATCAACGTTGTCTTACTTGTACATATATGCGCAATACTAAAACGTTTACAGCCATGTCCACTAATGAGAATTTTACTATCTCTTCTTATATTAATTGTTGCACAACCAATGTAGTATATCTAATTTTGTGTACTACATGTGCCCTGCAGTATGTGGGGTGTACAACAAATAGTCTTAAAACATGTATACGTCAACATATTTCAGATATGTGCAGAGATCTCACTAGTGGCATGTCAGCAGCTACAAAGCATTTTGTGGAATTCCATGCAGGTAGTCTCAATTCTTTTGAATGTAATTGGATAGAAGCAGTGAAAAAACAACAGAGAGGGGGAAATATTGGCAAAAAAAGTTTTATCTAGAGAAGCATGGTGGATCTTGCGTCTTAACACTAGATTTCCTGCTGGTATGAACAAAAGACATGACATTATGTTCCACTATTAGAGAATTGTGCATTCCAGTTATGTGTATTTTGTTTTATCAAATTAACAGGGTTTTTTATAACTTTTAATTGGTGTCTTGGCACACCTGATGTGGGTCATGTGAGCCTATGAGATATAAGGAGATACTCAGTTGAACATGTTATGTCATGAATAAGGGAGCGTTTGTTAGTCTCCTGAAACGCGTAGACTTTTTTTGTACACTAACACGTAGGCACCTTTTTAACATGTATTTTTGGAACACTTAATAAAGCTGCAAGCAATCATCCGTTTTTAAGGAATTTGGTGAGAACTTGTGTTGCTGGATACTTTTGTTTGTTTATATTAGGCCAGATTGTTGGTGATCCCTGATGTTGGTTTGTACTAACTTCTGAGTTTGATCTCTGTTTTTGGACTTCTGACTACTCTTGCCGGTTGCCTGTCCTGACCTGTTTGCCTGTGACTTGGCTACTCGTCTGTCTGCCTCTTCGATACCACGATTGGGCACTTCGCCTGTCACCACGAGTAGCCAAGTCAGGGGTAGTGACCTGGGAGTTCACTGCAGCTAACTCCATCCCCCCTTTTGGCAGTCTTGTAAATATCGGGGGCTCCTTAGACTCTAGTCCCTGGCGTGGTCTGGTGATGACCCAGCGGATCCATACCCACAGCCATTAAAATTAGGTCCAAGCTACAATGACAACTGCTCAGCACCCTATAATCAC
Organism: Phyllomedusa bahiana; assembly: GCA_025379985.1. NCBI lineage: Eukaryota > Metazoa > Chordata > Amphibia > Anura > Hylidae > Phyllomedusa > Phyllomedusa bahiana. Next base: position 26,229 of record JAODAL010042592.1, on the reverse strand, counting down.
ATTGTGGGAAAGGGTGGAGTCCTGCATATTTTTTCAACAGATTAAATACCACAGTTGTTTTGACTGCAGCATCTAAGTGGTTTAATGGCCCGGATTGGAGAATTCTGAAGTCCTGGCCAATGAAGGCAAGTGTTGCCTGTAACTAACAGCCTGCACCTGTTATGTATGAAACAAGTTTAGAGAGTGAGCCCACTCCTGATATAACCCAAATATTAACATAAAACCATAAATAATAAATTAAACATACTGTATATCCTTATTAAATAGCATACAAAATATACCATAAAATCACTTCATAACCTTATTGGTCAATAAATTACTCCGTAAATGTGCAACAACACACCAATCCATCAAGATTAAACAATCCTATCCTGTAAGTATAGGAGCCAAGTCAATTTATTAATCCTTCAGACATTGCACTAGTAGTGAATAACCGCCGCAAAACCCCCATATTTTCATAGCCTGCTAACATGCTATTACATAATAGAATCTAAACTTGATCTAAGAGTGGAAGAAGTAAAAACTGAGGAAAAATAAGTGAAGCAATGACAAATAAAAGTGCATTGCAACTCAATGCTCGTTTTGTCCTTGCTGTTGGTGAATACAGACTTATAATTACAGTACCACTTATTGTATGATGAGCCAATAAAAAGTAATTCCCACACCTAAATATTAGTTAAAGTAATTACTCACATATTAGAGCTCACTAAAAGAAAATAAAGTTGCTTAACAGCATGAGGTCGACATGCCACCCTTAGGTGAAATCAGACGAATGTCCAACCTCTATATTAAGTTATCTATAGTGCGATCACATACAGGTAAGCACTATACATGCCTACCTGCGCTGACTTAGGACACATAATCCAAGTTATAGTAGCCAACTTGTGCATATGCATATCCCTATCATAATTGATCAAATACCAGGGAAAAACATAGCAAATACCTAGTGCCATGGCTGAAAGGGATATCATTATTGTAACGATGCGGCGGTAACAAATGTACGCCGAGGCGCCGATCGCTAATATCCGGGTGTGGATCCGCTCTGATCACCGCAGGCGAGGTGGAATATGGAGAACCATGCCAGGGAGCGAAGTCTAAGTGGCCCCCGGGCATCACCGGAGCCCGCCCCAAAGCGAGACGGACTTTGCTGCGGGGGACCCCCAGGTTGCTACCCATGACGTGGCTAGCTGCAGTGACAGCCGAGGTGCATTACAGGAACAGAGGCGGTGGTAGACAGGAAAAGCAGGAAACATGTGAAGCAGGATAAAGCAGGAATAAATATACACATAGCAGGTATCCAGCAGGATTCAGAACAGGTGCAACATCAGGATATAGCAGGTACTGGACAGGTGACACGGCAGGATACAGCAGGTATGGAACAGGTGCAGAGAAAGGAGACACGACAGACAGGGTGGCCAGGAGCTCTGGTGGATAGCAGGAACTGGACCAGCATCACGGGGGTTAAATCCAGAACAGCAGAACTGAGATGCTGGCAGGAGCTCAGATGGAATCTCAGTATGATGCACAACACAAACTGCAACACTGCACTGACCCTGAAGCACAGACAGGAACTTCCTCTTATAGCCAGGGGTCAGAGGTCAAGAGGAAGTTGAACAGGACAGGAAACCTATAAAGGACAGGAAGCTGCCACATGCGCAGGAGGCGCAGTGCACATACAGGACCCCAGGAAGCAGGAGAAACAGGCAAGTACAAGGAAGGCACGACACGCTGGCGTTCCATGGCAGGGGATCTCGGTGTGAACCGTGACAATTATAACTGACTACATGGTTGTACAAAGTTCAATAAAGGATTCTAAAAAAGTAAATGTCACAAGTACACAAAGTTGAAAGTGTAAACTTGCAAAAAACGTCTCAAAGTGCCACACACCCAAGGTACCCGGTGTAAAAGCTACAATAAACACATAATCGCACTGATAAAAGTTAATAGATAACTTATTAATAACTAAGAACTCAGAAGTTCCTGCAGCCAATGGTTCAGTATGTGACTTCCTTCAAATCTGGCAACTTGCCCTTCAAAATTTACTTCAAGCTTCTGCTCGTTTCAAAAGGCAATCCGACAAGGGACGTAGAGCAGCACCCACTTAACAACCTGGGGATAAGGTTTGACTTTCTTCTCAGCATATCTGCCACCGAGTACCTAGTTTGAATTTTGCTCCACACTAACTTGGTCCTTTCTCTATCCTACAGTGGATCAACCCAGTAGCAAACTTTGCCTACCTCCCTCCCTCCGCATCCCCAGATCATTACATGTGCCTCTTCTGAAGACGTTGAATCTTAATTGGTACTCGCACAAGGTCGTTTCCCCTACCATACCACCCAGTACCAAAGATGCCTATGAGGTGAAGGAAGTGCTTTATATTAGGTTTTACCTCTGAAACACTTATTATCTCATTTACTGGATAGGCTTTGGTCCTGAGGAGAGAGCATGGAAGCCATACGAAAATATCAAAGCTCCCACACTCATCCAATGTTTTCACAGACTTTGGTTCCATGGTAGGAAGGGTTTTAAAAAGGGGGTACTGTAATGGCGCGTGCAGCGGTTCGAAACCGGGACTGAGGCACCACTTCTCACCCGGCTTCTGGGACACCCACTCCCAGCTCCCGTCCCACTGCGCTCTTACCTGGCCCCATCCTGCTTCCTCCTCGACCAGTGCGTTTCTCTGCCTCCTCTTGCTGCTAGACACACCTTCTTCTGCCGGCCACTAGGGGTGCATGCGCGCACCGGTCTCCTAGATTTAAAGGGCCAGTGCACAACAGGTATTCTGTCTCCACCAATATCCTTTAGGCTGGGGCGTTTTAGGGATTTCTCTTCCTCCCGTCCATGCCCAGTTGTTGGCATTCATTCCCTTGTGACATTCTGTTGTAATTTCTCTAGCGTATCCTACCTACTCTATCGTCTGCTGTTCCTGCCTATATCTAGCCTGTCTGACCTCCACCTGTTACGTGCAATTTCTGCCCGTGCCTGCCTGCTCATCCATCCAACTTGCTGCTCCAGGTTTTGGCCTGTTTCAGTGTTCCGTGCCTTCAGCTTTGGTTGTCACCGCTAGGACCTGCGTTGGGCTAAAAGCCTGACTAGCCTTATGGTGGGCTCGGTGAAGACAGGGGGCCCCTCAGACTCCGCTCCCTGGCATAGGCTACACCAACTCTATGAGGTGACCAGTGGATCCACCTTACTCTACGCTGAGCATCGTGACAGTGTTCAAATACTTATTTCATGCAATAAAATGCAAATTAACCATTTTAAAATCATACAATATGATTTTCTGGATTTTTGTTTTAGACTGTTTCTCACAGTTGAAGTGTACCTACGATAAAATATGCATGTATTATACAGACACTGTAATATCTATACATATATATACACAGTTGAAACCAGAAGTTTACATATCATGTCAGATAGTGAGAAAAACATGCATGTCAGAATAAACCTTACCTGTTTTATGTCAATGAGGATTAGCAAAATTATTTATATTTGTCAAATGCTAGAGAATCCTTTAAGGCATTTTTATTACTTTTTGCAAAGTCAAAAGTTAACATACATTTCATTATTATTTGGTAGCATTGCCCTTAAACTGTATGACTTGGGTCAGATGTTTTGGATATCTTTCCACAAGCTTCTCACAAAAGTTGGTAGGTATTTTGGCCCATTCCTCCTGACAGAACTGCTGTAACTGAGCCATGTTTGTAGGTCGCCTTACTCGCACCCGCTTTTTCAGCTTTTGCTCATAAACTTTCAATAGGATTGACCTCAGGGCTTTGTGATGGCCACTCCAAAACATTCACTTGGTTATCCTTAAGCCACTTTGTCACCAGTTTGGCAGTATGCTTCGGGTCATTGTCCATTTGACAGACCCATTTCCGCCCAAGCTTAACCTTCTGCCTGATGTCTTGAGATGTTCCTTCAGTATTGCCACATAATCTTCTTTCCTCATGATGCCATCTATTTTGTGAAGTGCACCAGTACCTTCTGCAGAAAAACAACCCTAAAAAATGATGCTGCCAACCCGTGTTTTACAGTTGGAATGGTGTTCCTAGGCTTCCAAGCTTCTCCCTTTTTCCTCCAAACGTACCATTATGGCCAAACAGTCCAATTTTAGTTTTGTCAGACCACAGGACATGTCTCTAAAAATGTAGGTCTTTGTTCCAGTGCACATTTGCAAACATTAATTTGGCTTTTATATGTTTCTTTTGGAGTAATGGCTTCTTCCTGCCAGAGTGGCCTTGCAGCCCATGTTTATATAATACTTGTTTCACTGTGGATACTGACCAAATCTTACCAGCTTCCGCCAACATGTTCACAAGGTTTTTTTGCTTTTGTTCTTGGGTTGATATGCACATGTCAGACCAATGCACATTCATCTCAGAGACACCAAACCCGTCTCCTTCCTGAGTGGTATGATGGCTGGACATTCCCATCTTGTTTGTACTTGCATATAATTGTTGGTACAGATGAATCGGACACCTTCAGGTATCTGAAAATTGCACCCAAGGATGATCCAGACTTATGCACGTCCATTCTCTTCCTTATATCTTTAGGCTTTCCCATGATGTTACACACAGAGGCAGTGTGTTTCTCGCGTGTTTTAAAATACATCCACAAGAGTGTCTCTAATTAACTCAGATGTTGCCAATAATCCTATCAGAAGCTTCCAAAGACATGCCATCCTGTAGACATAGTAACCCCAGTGTATGTAAACTTTTGAATTTGCAGAAAGTAATAAAAATACCTTAAAAATTCTCTATCATTATTCTGGCATTTGGCAAATATAAATAATTTTGATAATCCTAATTGACCTAAAATGGGTAAGATTTATTCTGATTTCATGTGAGAAAAACATGCAAATGTGTCTTTTTATAAAGGCATTTTTATTACTTTCTGCAAAGTCAAAAGTTTACATACATAGATTACTATGCTTAAACAATTGACAGTCATTGATGATGTCATGTCTTTGGAAGCTTCTGGTTTTTTTGGCAACATCTGAATTAATTAGAGACACACCTGTGAATGTATTTCTTTGAGTCACACCAGAAACACACTGCTTCTGTGTGTAACATTGTGGGAAAGTCTAAAGAAATCATCCAAGATATTAGAAAGAAAATTGTGGACTTGCACAAGTCTGGATCATCCTTGGGTGCAATATCCAGATACCAAAAATTATACACAAGTACAAACAAGATGGAATGTCTGGCCATCATACCGCTCAGGAAGAAGACAGGTTCTGTATCTCAGAGGTGAAGGTGCTTTGGTCCAACATCTGCATATCAACCCATATCAATGTTTGGAGGAAAAAGGGAGAAGCTTGGAAGCCTAAGAATACCATCCCAACTGTGAAACACAGGGTTTGGCAGTGTCATATTGTAGGGTTGTTGTCACGATCCGGCGAGCGGAAGGTGAATCCTCTGGTCACTGCGAGGAGTTAGCATAACCTACGCCGGGGAGTGGAATCTAAGAGCCCCCTTGTATTCAGCGGAGCCCGCCGCAAGGCAGGATGGACTTTGCTGCAGGAAATCCCGTAGGTCGCTACCCCCGATGTAGGACCTCGCGGTGATAGCCGAAACCGGAGATGTAGACACCGGAAACTGGGAGTGTGACTCAAACAGGAATGAGCAGGCTAGGCAACAACGGTGTGCGGAAGACGAAGGTCAGCACAACGGGAGAAGACTGGAGCACAGATGGAAGACAAAGGAATTCACTAGGGAGCGCACGAGGACATCACTAGTGAATGGACACCAACAACTGGGTGCCCACGGCAGGAAGAGGAATTCCTATAAAGCCCATGTCCGAACGCTATAGGTGGAAAAGGAATGTACTCGCCCTTTAAATCCAGGAGAACTGCTCGCGCCCGCCCCTAGTGGCTGGTCAGGCTAGTGCAGGCAGAGGCAGGAGAAGTCACAGCAGTGCGCCGCTCGAGGAGGAAGCAGGACGGGGCTGGGTAAGTAGACGTGCAGCGAAGCGCCGTCGGGGATGGCTGTCGGACCGCAGTGTGCAGCATGACAGTTGTTTTGCTGCAGGAGGAATTGGTACACTTCACAAAATAGATGGCATCATGAGGGAAGAAGATTATGTGGCAATACTGAAGGAACCGCTCAAGACATCAGCCAGGAAGTTAAAGCTTGGTCAGAAATGGGTCTTCCAAATAGACAATGACCTGAAGCATACCTCAGTGGCTTAAGGATAACCAAGTCAATGTTTTGGGAAAAGTGGAAACCCCCCAAAACCCGGGAGTAAATCCTTTTAAAACTTATGGCAAAGCTAAAAAGGAGGTCCCGAGAAAGGGGGCCCCTTAAAAGCAGGGTTCCCAGTTACAAAATTTCTGTCAGGGGGAAGGGGCCAAAAAAAACCTTTATCAATTTATTGTAAAGAAGCTTGGGGAAGGGAAATCCCAAAACTTTTTTCCCCAAGTCTACAGTTTAAGGGAAAATGCTAAAAAATTTACTAATAAAAAATGTCTGTAAATTTTCTTTTTTTGCAGAAAGTAATAATAATGGGGATAAATAGATGAGAAAAACAGATATTTTAAAATTTGGGGGAGTTAAAGTGCACGCAGGGGGGGGGGAGCTCCTACCGACACCCCGGGGTTGTCTGTACGTCCCCCAGGGCCCACAATGCCCCGGTGTTAAACAGTTGCCATGGAGCCAGATACAGCGAAATGCCGGGGTTGGGGGCAGGTTTTTTTGCAAAAAAGTATCGCTTTTAAAAATTTCCCCTATGGGGAAAAGTAAAAAATAAAAAAAAAAAATTTTAAAAAATAAAGTTTTTAAAAACAGGGAAACAAAAAACAAAAGGAAATAAAAAAAAAACCCCTTTTAAAAGGGCCTTTTTCCCCCTTTACAAACGCCAATCGCCCCAAAAAAGATAAAGTAACCCCATTTTGGTACCCACCCATGCTTTAAGCCCTCCCCAATAAATATTTTAGGGTTAAATTTAAACTTTTAGGGTAAAACGCTTTTTAAAAAAAAAAAAAAAAAAAAAGTTTTTGCGGACTTTTGTTCACCCCGGCAGCACAAAAAAAGGGAAAATAAAAAGCAATAAAAAAACCTTTTAAAACAACCAAATTTATATGTTTAAAAACAAAATTTTTTAAAAACTTTAAAAAACAAATTTTTTTTAGCCCTATTTTTTTGGTGAAAAAGTAATTAAAACAAAAAAAAACGAAATTACAATGTAAATTTTTTGCTATTGTCCGACCCCATAGAAAAAATTACCCTTTTAAAATTTTTCCCTTTTACGGCAAACATGTGAAATTTAAGCCAAAAAACAATGGAAAAAACTGTTTTCCAGAGATCAAAGGGGGTTTTGGGAATACAAAAGCAAGTAATTTTGGGAAAGGGTTTTCCCCTTTTTTCGGGGTACTTTGGGGCTTTGCAAAAAGAATTTTGGCCCCCCCAAAATGTGCATTTAAAAACCCAAAAAAACCCATTCCCCCCCCTTTTTTTTTCCATTTATGGTCCCTTTAACTGGAGGTACAGGCCATATGTGATTTAATCACTAATTGACAGTAGCTGTTCCCAACCTATGTTACAAAGTGTCCCCCTTAAACCTGGGGAAATAGTTTCTTTGTTTCTTCTTTTTTATTTTTTTTAATTAAATGTTTTTGCCCTCCTGTATTGTGTTTTTTAGGTAGATTGTTATTATATTGTATTCACTGTTAATGAGGGTTTCTCAAACAGTAATTGTTCCAACAAGTTTTGCATTGTAAGGCCATTTTTCACAGGCTTAAAAGGGCCGTATTTGGCCCAAAAATTTACGCCCCGGGGGGGGTTGGGGCCTATTTACGGGCCAAAAAAAGCCCTATTCATTAGGGTTTTAATTCACATTTCTCATAGAAAACTTTTTCCCTTGGGGTTTCCCAAACCATTTTAATTTTTAAACCCCCAAAACCTTCTACAAAACACTTTTGGGTTACCCCCCTTACACTGGGCATTTCACAGGAAATTTAATTGACAAGCATTTCTAGGGGCGTAAAACGCGCCCGAAAGCATTTGATTGTCTTTGGGCCGGCGAAGTCCCGGCCCCCCCGGTTAAATCCCCCCCCCGTCCACACGGCGAAATTTTGGGGGCAAAAATTACCCCCGCAGTTAAGGTGTGTTTTCCCGCCTTAAAAAGTCACCAAATCCAATAGATGTATAAATTTCAAAAAGGTTTTTTCCCCCAAACGGGCCCCTTTAAACCCCTTTCTGCAGAAAGGTGGGGGAAAATTTTTTTCCTTTTGCAAAAAAAATTAAAAACCCTTCACCCCTTTGTCAATGTTGGGAATTTAAAAATCTTTATTATCATTACTTCCCCCCTATGAAAACCCTTTCCTTTGGGGTTTCTGCTGACCCTATATCTCCACAGTAATGTTAGGGGGCCCATTTTTGGCGTTTAGCTCGCTTTGTATTTCTACTCAAAAGGTTTCCACGTCCTCACAATGTTCAAAACCAAAAATTGCCCCTATTAAAACCCCTTTCCCATACCCACTTTTAACATCCCTACGACTACTAAGTATATTTTTTCCCCCCCCCTTTTTTGGTTCTATATAGCCCATGTTCAGTAACACCAACTACATCAATCTGTTCACCCCGTAAAAAAGGCCCTTATTTTGTTTGCCAGACTTTTGGGAAACATTTTAATTTCATGTAATAACATTCCTGATATTGAACATGTAAAATGGATAGGAACTTAGAAGGAAAACTGGCGAAGACTAGACGGTCATTGTGTCAGTGTAGCATTCATCAGTATTTATAAATGTATCTCTCAGCACTTTATAAATGTGTCAACTGTGATACAAAAATGTGTGCCAAAATTTGTCTCCCCAGTTTGAAAATGTCACGGATTAGTATGACATTTGTACGCCACATTTCATTAAGACACATTCATAAATGTGTCTAATCTTATTAACCCCTTAATGACCTTGGGCGTATCAATAGTCAGGGTGTTTGGGGGTTTGTAACGAATCTGGGACGTATGGATACGTCCTGAGGATCGCGCAAACTCTAAAGCAGAGTTCGCGTGAACGGCGCGGGGTGTCAGCTGTATATTACAGCTGACATCCCGCAGCGTCGTCCCCGACCCCGGTTAACCCCTTAATTATCGCGACGTTCGGGTCGCAATAACTAAGGAAGACGCAGGAGGAGGGCACAGAATGCCTTCTGGGTTGTCTGTGACGTCACAATGCCCGGCCGTGCCCCGTGGGCATGTCCCGACATCGTGACTTACAGTTACCATAGGAACCAGTCATAGCAACAAGCTATGTACTGATTCCTATTGAATGAGAGACCTAAAGATCTCTCATTCAAATCCCCTAGGGGGGAAATGTAAAAAAATAACGTGAAAAAGTGAAAAAAATTAAAAAAAAGTGAACAACAAGTAAAACCCACAAACACGAAAAAATAAAATAAAAATACGTACACCCCCCCTTTTCCCCTTTAGAAACGCCAATCGCCCCAAAAAAGATCAAAAAATAAATAAATTACCATATTTGGTATCGGCATGTGTAACAACCTGCCCTATAAATCTTTCATGTTAATTAACCCGTACGGTGAACGCCTTAAAAAAAAAAAAAAAAACAATCACAAAATTAAGATTATTGTTCATCCCGCAGCACATAAAATGGAATAAAAAGCGATCAAAAACTCCAAAAAAGCCAAAGTTGTACCAATTAAAACGTCAGTTCATCCCGCAAAAAAAAAGTCCTTATACAGCTCTGTATACGGAAAAATAAAAAAAATTTTAGCTCTCAGAAGATAGTGATGCAAAAATATTATTTACACAAAAAACACTTTTTCTTTTTTTAAAGTGCTTCAACATAAAAAAAAACTATATAATAGGTATGCCATAATTGTAGCGACCCAAAGAGTAAAGCTAACTTATCATGGATACTGCACGGTGGCCCTGTTAAAAAGAAAAATAAAAAACACTACTAGGATTGCAGTATTTTCTTCACCGGGCCCTCCAAAAAATGGATTTAAAAGCGATCAAAAAGCCTTGTCCCCACAAAATGATACTAAAAAAAACGCCCAACTCATCTCGCAAAAAAAAGTCCCTACACAGCTCCAAGCACAGAAAAATTTAAAAGTTATGGCTCTCAGACTATGGTGATGCCAAAAACGTATTTTCCTGGTTAAATAAAATTGTTTTTATTGTATAAAAGCAGTAAAATATAAAAAAATATACAAATTGGGTATCAGTGTAATCGTATTGACCTGCTGAGTAAAGCTCCAAAGTCATATATACTGTACAGTGACCGCTATAAAAAATAAAATAAAAAAACACTACCAAGATTGCTGGGATTTTGTTCAAAACATCTCACAAAAACCTTAATAAAAGTGAACTAGCATCTATGCACCCCATAATGGTACCAATAAAAACTTCAAAATCATCCCCCAAAAAACAAGCCCATACACAGCCCAAAATAAAAAAAGTTTGGCTGTCAGAATAGGACAACATAAAAAAGCAATTTTTAATAGACGTATTTTACTGTGTAAAAGTAATAAAAACAGAAAAAAACTATATAAAAAATCTATATCATTGTAATTGTACCCACCCCCATAGTAAAGTTATCACTCATTTACACTGCACGGCGAATGCTGTAAAATTGAAACTCAAAAAACAATGCCGAACTGCGTTTTTCCCCCCCATTTTTTATTTTCCCAATGCTAAAAAAAAACTATGGAACACCTGTGTGCCTAAAAAGCAGAAAACATCCCTAGATGAGATCCTGATGGGGGTTGAATCCAAAAATGGGGCGACTATCTGAAGGTTTTCGCCTGTTCTGCTACTTTGGGGGCTTTGCAAATGCGACATGGCCCCACCAAAATCTGTGTTCCCAAAGCCAAATAGCGCTCCCTCCCTTATTTCGCCTGCCATGCCCCAAACAGCAGTTTACACCCACATGTAGGTATTGCCGAACTTGGAAGAAATTGCTTAACAAAGTTTTAGGGTTCTTTTTTCCAGGATTCCTTGTATATATGAAAATTTTAAGCTAAAAATTTCAGATTATTGGAAAAAAATTTTTTTGAATTTTCACAGCCTTATGCTAAAAAAAATTTGTGAATCACCTGTGGGGTCTATATACTCAGTGCACCCCTGGATATATTCCTTAAACCTGTCCCCAAACCTGAAATGGCGCCTAATAAAATCGTTTTTGAAAATGAGACCCCAGAGTAAAAGTAGGTGCTCCTCCTATTTCCCGCGGCTTATGGTTGAGCCAAATAATGCACTAGGGCCACATATGGGATAATCTCTAAAAACGGCAGCCTGGGGAATTTATATTAAGTTGCATTTACCTAGTCACATTTACCGTTATTCCAATGAATAATGGATAAATATTGAAAATCTGCAAAAAAAGTGAAATTTTGAAATTTCACCTCCAGTTTGCTTTCATTTCAATGAAATATCTAAGGGTTATCAAACTTCCTAAATAGTGTTGTAAATACGTTACGGGGTCTAGTTTCTCAGATGGCGTCACTTATGGGAGTATCTAACATGCAGGCCTCTCACAGCCACGTCAGAACTGGAGTGGTCCCAAAAAAAATGTATATTGCAAATGTTCTTGAAAATGTGAGAAATTACTACTAAATTTCTAAGCCCTCTAATGTCGTAAAAAAAAAGACATTTAAAAAATGATGCCAACCTATAGTGGACATATGGTAGATGCAAGTTATAAACTATTTTGTGGTGAATAATTATCTGTCTTGCTCGCAGAAATTTTGCAACTTTCAAAATTGCAAATTTTCCAAATTTTTCATGAAATTTTGATATTTTCACAAACAAACAAGGATTGTATGAATAAAAATTTCTTACTAACTTAAAGCACAATGTGTCACGAGAAAACATTCTCTGAATCACCTGGATAGGTAAAAGTGTCAAAAATGTATTCTCACATAAAGTGACATATGCCAGATTTCAAAAATAGGGCTGCGTCAGGAAGGTCAAAACAGGCTGGGTCCTTAAGGGGTTAATGGGGTGTGACGTGCCCTTCAAAATTTGGTGCATACAAAACTATCGAGGGTGTTGGATGTGCAACAGTTTTTGCCTGAAGACCTTTAAAAATGTGATGGACAGGGGCAACAACAGGTTTAGATTTTTTTTTTGTGCAAATCGCGCCACCCCATTCATACATGTAACCCTTAGGCTATGTCTACACTGCACAGAAAAACGTCCGTTTTTTCAGCGTTTTTCGTTTTCTAAAAACGCTGGAAAAACGACTGTAATTCTCTCCCATAGACTTCTATTGTAAAAACGTCCTGCTGTCTACACTGAGCTTCTTTTTTCTGCTCATTTTTTTTACAGGTCGTATTTTGCAACATGCTCTAAAAAACGCCAGAGAGGAGCAGAAAATTTACTACAGGAGTCTATGTAAAGCGCCGGACGTCTTTTGGCGCGTTTTTTGGCGCGTTTTCGCAGCGTTTTTTGCCGCGATTTTTCAATGAAAACCCTCCCAGGAGACCCAAGTCCCACCTATAGTGGGTGTAACAAAGGTTAATCCTTATCAAATCTGCATACAAGTGTCTGATGAGTCCTTTTTTGTACCTTTTGTAATAAAATTATCATACTTTGGTCGCTAACGATTTTTGCGCAATTCATATTTTTTTCGCTAAAAATACGGTTTTTACAGATTTTGGCATCAGAATCTGTTTTTTTTTTTTTTTTTTACAGATTTTGATGCTAAAATCCTTTTCTAAACATATTTTGCCGCTAATAAAGTTATCTTGCTATTGATGCTGAAAATACGTTTTTTACGGATTTTGGCACCAGAATACGTTTTTTACGGATATTGGCACCAGAATCCATTTTTTTTTTGCCACTAAAATAATTTTGTTTTACAGATTTTGGCGCTAATAACGTTATCTCGTCTCTGACGCCAAAAATAAGTTTTTTTTACTGATTTTGGTGCAAGAATCTGTTTTTTTACGTTTTTTGGCACTAAAATAACTTTTTTTACAGATTTTGGCGCTAATAACGTTATCTTGCTTCTGACGCCAAAAATACGTTTTTTTCGGATTTTGGCGCAATAATCCGTTTTTTATGGCTTTTGGGGCTAAAATCCGTATCTTTAAAGATTTTGGCGCTAATAAAGTGATCTAGCTTTTGACGCAAATAATTAAATTTTTTACGGATTTCGGCGCCAGAATCCGTTTTTTGACGGATTTGGGGGCTAAGATCAATATCTTTAAAAATTTTGGCGCTAATAAACTGATCACGCTTCGGACACTAAAAATATTTTTTTTTATGAAATTTGGCGCAATAATGCGTTTTTTTTTATTTGGCACTAAAATCCTTTTCTTTACAGATTTTGACGCTAATACAGTTATCTTGCTGTATGGAAAGATAATGTGGGTTTTTGTGGATTTTGGTGCAAGAATCTGGTGCAAAATTTAATAAAGCAGTAGCACGCAGCAGCAGCACACAAAGGACAATGTGCTCACAATGGCTACAGTGATCTAAAGGAAGTGACTACTTAACATATTAACTCCACCTGTAGGGTGTAGTTTACATCCAATGGCTTAATTTGTGCATACATTAAAAAGCAGAGCAAAGACGCTCCAAAAAACGCTTCAAAAAACGCTCCAAAAAACGAAAAACGCGCCAAAAAAACGGCCGTTTTTTCAGCTGCTTCTGACAGGCAGTGGACAGAAAACTCAGTTTCATGAACGTTTTTAGTAATTCGTTTTCAGGTTGTTTTTGTCCACTGCAGTGTAGACATAGCCTTTAAGGCTATGTTCACACGGCTTAAAATGGGCCGTATTTCGGTCCGTAATTACACGCCGAATTGCGCAAATTACGGGTTGAAAACGGCCCAGTCATTACGGTAATCCACAGTTCTCATAGAGAACTATGGATTACGTCTCCTCTCCCTGCTCGGCGAATACGCCGAGGGGGGAGATAATTCACATGTCACTTTCTAGCGCCGTATACGTGCCGCTAGCAGTGATTGTCTATGGGCCGGCGAAGTGCTGGCCCCCCGCTCGCTCCCTCGCTCCCGCCCCCGGCCACACGGCGTAACTGCGGGGCGTACTTACGTCCCGCAGTTAAGCCGTGTGAACATAGCCTTAATGTTCACATTTTTAATCAGTGTTGATATGTTACAGATGCATCTCCTAATCCACTGTCTTAGTCCTTGAACCCACAGTCCACCATTACCAATATAGTGTAACCTTTCTATCCTTATATATTCTATTTTGTCATTCCTCCTTCCCCCTGGTTTTATACCTTACCTCTCCATGACATAGATACCTGTCATGGAGACAATAAAGAGGTTTAAAGTAGGCTGCCATGCTGAGTACGCCACAATACATGGTAGGTGCATGCTGTTAATTACAGTCAGCACCCATTGTTAGTGGCCGGATTAACTCTGATCCTAGCCATTTAACCACTTAGATGACACAGTCGACATGATTGAGGCATCTAATCTGTTAGAAAGGGGTGCAGCGCCACCTTTTGCCTGTAGGGTAACATTAGGGTCCCTGCTTTAGGGTCTCCTAAGGATTGTGTATGCTCCAAATGGTTATCCCTGTGACCATAAACAAGGATTACACCTAACATTATGGATGTCTACATTGAGACTGCTTTTAAGAAAACATCTGAATGGGTGAGATTGTTCTATTTCTCATGTCTTGTTACATTCCATTTAACAGGTTGATAGCCTCCTTATATCCATGTCTGATGATCTGGACTAGTCTTATTTCTATTGATTTTATGTGTTTTGGTTCTGGTTGTGGTTTTCTTGCATTTATAAATATAATGCTAAGGAAATTTAGTAGTATTTATTAATTAATTATTTATTTATTTATTTATTTATTTATTTATTAGTTCATCTCATTGAATACTTAAATTTTTTTCTGTGGAAACTATGAGTATTATAGGAGTTGTGTTTGGTATAGTTTATTGCCATCTGTATGAAGATGATATACAGAGGTAGAGTTTTAAATATTTTAAACATCTAGATCTAATTCTATCAAACAGATGGAACAACTCACATGAAAGCGGTTATCTCACCACAAAGAAAAAATTAAAACATGAAAGCAATGGATAATTAAGAATTTTACCAAATAAATTGCTGTTCTGATTTTGCTTGATGTAGGAGAAACATCTACTCTATCTCTAGTCCCTACATCTACATCTACTCTTTCCCTAGGTTATGGGACATCTCGCTTTGTTCTGATTGCTCTAGCTGGCCTGTCCAACCATGGTGAGGACACTTCTTGCTAAGTGTTATCTCCAGCACAGGAGCTTGTTTTCCTAATTACAGCATGCCGTAAATTTTCACAACTCCATGCAAGGCAAAACCAGATTATTTGCTATCCTGGGCAACAGAATAGGTGCTAGTTTCTCAATAGAAACACATTATCCGCCAGATACTTACTAAGAACTAACACATGAGGTAATGAGGCAGTCAACAAGGTGATCAAACTCTGAGTGAATGAGTGCAGTTACCTTGATACCATTCACCGTCGCCCAGCATACTTCACTCCATAGTGAGGAACAGCACTACACTTGAAGTGTGCAGCTAAGAACAGCATTCAAACTTGGAAGGAGAGGCATGGACCACACATCCTCACACTACACGTTTATCTAATGCTTCTCAGCAAAATTTTACACAAAATGAACAGGAGGTTCTTAGTATACTTTTTGATCAAAACGTATAGGCCCACTTGCCACTTCACGGCGACCTCTATAAAGTGGGTCCCTAACGCTAATGGATATAGCACTGCATGGCGGCCGCAGCAATAACCACACAAGCAAGGGGCATAACCCAGTGGTCCGCAGCACCACTGCTGCCAGGCCTAGCCCCATGGATCTGGGCTGCACCACCCCACAAGCATAGCACCACAGCAGCAATGGCCGCCACTCAGCACCAACACCAAAAAAAAGGAGAGGTTGACACAGCTTACCTCTTCCAGGGATCCCTGCAATCGGACTGAACAGAGCAGGGCATTAACCCCTATACATACTACTGCTAAATAAAAACACCTGGGCCAAATGGGGAGGAGTGCTGATCCATGTGTGAAAAGACAGACCTGTATTCAAACTTGGAAGGAGAGGCATGGACCGCACATCCTCACACTATACGTTTATCTAATGCTTCTCAGCTAAATTTTACAAAAATGAACAGGAGGTTCTTAGTATACTTTTTGATCAAAACATATAGGCCCACTTGCCACTTCACGGCGACCTCTATAAAGTGGGTCCTTAACGCTAATGGATATAGCACTGCATGGTGTTTTTAATTAGCAGTAGTCTTTATAAGGGTTAATGCCCTTTTTATTTCAGTCTGCTTGCAGGGAGCCCTAGGAGAGGTGAGCAGTGTCTGCCTTTCCTTTTTTTGGTGGTGGTGCTGTGTGGCGGCCATTGCTGCTGTGATGCTGTGCTGGTGGGGTGGTGCAGCCCCGAGCCGGGGGCTAGGTCTGGCAGCAGTGGTGCTGTTGGGCAATGTTACCCCCATTTAGCGTAGGGACCCACTTTAAAGAGGTCGCCATGAAGGGGCAAGTGGGCCTATACGTTTTGATCAAAAGTATACTAAGAACCTCCTGTTCATTTTTTAAAAAGTTTTTGCTGAGAAGCATTATTAGATCAACGTATGTTGTGGGGATGTGTGGTTCATGCCTCTCCCTCCTAGATTAAGAACACTATTAGCCCAAACAAAAACACCTAAGCCCACCACAAATTGGAGAACAAAGATGAGATGAGCCCGTATGAAATATTTTTGGAGCTCTGGAAAGTTGACCGCTGGACTGACTGCAGACTCCAATACAGTTAAATATCTTTCCACAAGGCTCATGATATCAAATGCAGTCTAAGGGTCTCCAACATTTTTCTGACCTTTAAGGGGCATATATAAGTTAGTGGATCGCTACGTTTTCCACCATTTGTGTGGGGGAGGATTTTCTAACTAGCTGAAAAAGATTAAAACTGAAACCTGGGAGGTTTGTCTTTGCTGTATATCAAGTGGTGCATTCACTGAGCTTTGACTGCCAAGGTTACACCCAAGTGAGCAAGAAATTCAGCTTTTAGCTTCCTGTAATCCTTTCCACACTGCAAGGTCAGATCTTAAAAAGTGTTTTCAGGCTAACCAGTTATATAAGAAGTCAGCACTTCTGCCCCTTGTTCTGTGGGCATATTATCTTTTTCTGCAACCTTTTTTATATAAAAAAAAAACCCTCAACATCATGCTTGTCATCATCAAGGTGTCATTTTCTGGGTTTCGAGTTTCTCTTGCAAGGTCTGCATAGCCTTGGTCTCCTTGCTGCTCAGCACTAAACTGCTGCTGCTGCAGATTTGCCTGCACTCAAAATTTAATCAACTTCTCCTGCTGGAAGACTGCAGCTCTGTTGTACTGCCTTTATAAGATATGAAAGCCTTTAAACAGTTGTTAAATACCTGTGATGTACTTAACTCATAGTACATGCAGTACAGTTGGATTCCAGGAACACAGGCACATAATTAATAAATATTATATGTAATGTATACACACTAAACATAACCCAGTGTCAGACTGTGGTACTGGGTTGCTTGGGGCCCACCCTCCATCTACTATAGATGACTGCATGTACTGCACATAACTGTTACACTCTACCTCTTGCTTTCTGCCCTTCCTTCTCTTCCTCCCTGAAAAGCAGCACAGACCTGTCATTCCTAGAGGTCCATCATACCTATGGGTATATCCATAGAAAAAAAATTGGAGCACTCATCCAGGTAACGGTGAGGAAGCTGTGTGTTTATTTCCTTATTTTACAAGGTGACATTTCATCTCTCTCACAGAGCCATTTTCAAGTGGAAGTTGACTGCACTGCACCTACTACATGTATGTGTGAATATGTATGTATAAATATACATATATAGTTAGACTCACTTTCGTCCTGCCACCATCTTTTGGGATCGCCGTCCTTTGGTAGAACGGTTTGGCATGAATATCACTCGAACCACACGGTACTTTGAAACTGGCTTCAGCCAGCTTTATTGGTCAAGCTGGTTTTAGAAAACAAAACCATAAACCAAAAACCTTGGCCGTCTAACCACTAAATACACATTAAGCAGAGCACTCTAATGTGACCTGGATGTCCAGCAACACAAACAGCAATTATTGCCAGTTTCTCCTACCAGACCCTACTGTTCTGAAGCTCCTCTGCAGCCTGGGGGGAATCAGAACCCCCTCAGCTCTACTGTCGCTCCCAATTCCAGGTAGCCAACCACACCCGCTGGTCACCTGGAGTACCAGGCTTTTAATAGGCCTTGTAAGTCCTGGAACATGAGAATGGCCTATTGTACTTTATGTATACATAGAGTAACTTTATTATAACCACCAGCTAATATCCAGATTAACCGCTGTGTGCAGCATAGACCACAGCAAACCAGGCTGGAAGTGACTCAATAAGGTCCTGGTAGGTTGTCACAGGTAATTAGAGCCATGCTGACTGCATCCCACAGCCTCTCTAGACTTACTTTACTTTGCCCTGAGCCCTGCACTCCACTCAGTAGCATAGCGGAAGGATTTTCACTCTTTCTTTCATTGCAGCCATTTGGTAAGATCCAAAAAGTTCATTTTTTTGCTGATGAATGTACAGTCTGCACCCAATCTTGAAAGAAAACCACCCAGAAATGTAGATATTTTTGCAAATTTATTAAACAAGAAAAACTGAAATATCACATGGTCTTAAGTATTCAGACCCTTTGAGTAGAAGCACCCTTATGAGCTACTACAGCCATGAGTCTTCTTGGGAATGATGCAACAAGTTTTTCACACCTGGATTTGGGGATCCTCTGCCATTCTTTCTTGCAGATCCTCTCCAGTTCCTTCAGGTTGGATGGTGAACATTGGTGGACAATCACACCTTAATATTCCAACTCTATAACGTATACCACTTAATGAAGACTCCACATGAGCCGCCTCCTCGGCTCTAATCAGCACACCAGTTTCAAACAAGTGGAAGGCTTCTTTGTTAAACGTAACAATTCTTTATTCTTCGTTAGTCAAAATCCAACATTCACGGATAATAATAAAACCATAAACATCATAGAAGGGAGAAAAGCTGTGGTATACTTATATTTGCGTGGCAGCTTCCAAATCATCTGTTTTCCAAATTGGATAGCCCAGAGACGCCAGACCTTAGAGCGAGCTGCACATACTAAAAGCGACGTTTCGAGGGACACGCCCCCTTTGTCAAGCGAGCGTAGGTGAGCATATCCTATTGTTTAAATACCACAAATTTCAGTATTAAAAACAATGTTTAAAAACACCAGTTACCTAAGCTACAAGAATACTTTCAAATTATAAACCTCATTGAGACCTTTCGGGATCAACGATTGCATTTTACTGATCCAGAAAGCCTCACGTTGTAACAAATGGATTTTAACCTCTTCTGAACTGACTCCTTCAACATGCTCTAATACACACCAGCGAAGTTCACTTACACCGTGACATGCTTCACTGAAGTGCCGAGCAAGGGTAGATTCACCAAATGGTTTCTTGGGTTCACTTTCTTTTTCCTTACTTTTGAATAGACGTATGTTAGATCTATGCTCATTTAAGCGGATTTTAATAGGTCTTTTAGTTTGCCCGATATATACCAACCCACAGGGACATTTAATCAGATATACCACTTGTTCCGTGTTGCATGTGAAAAATCCTTTGATCCAGACATCAGTCCCATGTAAAGGGTGCTTGATACTCGCATCTCTAATAATAGAGGAACAATTCAAGCATCCCAAACAGGGAAAAGTCCCCTTTCTTTCTGTACTCAGTTTCTTTTGTCTTGAAATAGGTGTTTTAATATCGGAAGAAACCAACAAATTTCCCAACGATCTTCCTTTTCTAAATACAAATCTGGGGGGCTCCTTAAATAGAGTGCCAAACTTTGGATCACTTCTCAAGATTTCCAATAATTTAATATATTTTTCTCACCATAACAGAGTGCTTGTCAATAAGTCGACAAAACATTATCCAAATTTTGAGGGGATTTAGGTTTAGATTTACTGTCAAATAATCTTCTCTTCTTAATTTAGATACTTCTTCTACACATTATTTTCTTTCCATTAATGTCGTACCCTCTACCCAAAAACTTCCTAATGATACATTGTTTACTATCATTCCATTTTTCCTTCACCCAGAGTCAATCCGTTTCGCTCTGATGAGTTCACCTTTAAGTATACCTCTGAACATCCGGGATTGTGAAAGCTTTTGCGATGGAGAAAAGTTTTTTCCAATAAAATTTCTTTGGAATCAACATTGTTCCAGTCTTTTCCCTTTTTTTGTCACTAACACATCTAAATATTCAATACTGTGTTGTTCTTTTTGTATTGTGAATTTAATGAGATCGTGCAAATTGTTTATATACAGCACAAAATCATTTAATTCATTTTCGGAACCCCGCCATATTAGAAATATGTCGTCGACATATCGACGCCATAGTATGATGTTAGTTTGATATTTTGAGGCAAAGATATACATCTTCTCCAGCATAGCCACAAATAGATTAGCATACCCCGGCGCTACCGGAGACCCCATCGAGGTCCCCTGTAGCTGCAGAAAAAATTAATTCCCAAACTAAAAAAGTTTTTTGGGTGGGGTATGACATTAATAAAATCATTAAAAAATTTATAAAAGAATTACTAAGTGCTGGATTATCACTCAATGTATTTCTGACGACTTCTCTTCCTTCCTCATACGGAATGCTAGTATATAATGATTGAATGTCTAAAGTACATAACCACTCATTAGGATTAATGACCAGATCTGTAATTGTGGTCAAGAATTGTTTAGAAATCTTGCAAACATTGTTTCTCTTTTTTCCACTGCAGGCTGTAGAAAGCTATCAACAAATACTAGCCAGGGTTCAAAACACAGATTTAAACCCCCTGACACATCCGGTCTGCCTGGGGTTCTGTGATTGATTTGTGGACTTTTGGAACAGTATAAAAATGGGTACGCGTGGATGTTCATAGTAAGAACTTTTTTTGTATTATCTGAAATGACCCCATTTAAGTTGCATCATTCAATATTTTAAACAATATATTTTTTGGTTTCAAAAGATGGATCAGAATCTAATTTTTTATAAATTTGAGGATCACTCAGTTGTTTGTGAATTTCTTGTATATAATATTCACGATCTACTATAACAGTAGCCCCCTCCCTTATCAGCTTTTTTTACAACGAGGGAGGAATCATTTTTTAATTGATACAATGCTGTCATTTCTTGTCTACTGAGATTATTAGGGATTGTTTTGTCTAATGTGTCCCAGTTTCTTTTAACTTCACTCAATACCATCTTCTGAAATGTTTCTAACATAGGTGATGAGATTTCAGGATCAAACATGCTCTTTTTACGTAACTTTTTTGGAATCATGTCTGACTCTGAACTCTGATTTTTATAGTGGAAAAACATTTTTAACCTTACATTTCTGCACATTTTATAAAAATCAATCTCAAAATCAAAAAACTCCTTATGATGTACAGGGACAAAATTAAGTCCTTTATTGATTAAACTTCTTTGAGGTATGTCCAGGTCTTTCGAGGAAATATTAAGACAAATCTTCTGTT
Source organism: Phyllomedusa bahiana (assembly GCA_025379985.1). Classification (NCBI taxonomy): domain Eukaryota; kingdom Metazoa; phylum Chordata; class Amphibia; order Anura; family Hylidae; genus Phyllomedusa; species Phyllomedusa bahiana. The sequence goes on along the minus strand of JAODAL010042592.1, from coordinate 4,691 downwards.
TCTATTTCTTCTTTCCTCTGCCTTTCGTTGTTATATTGGGCTTTTTTACTTCTTTTGTGTTGATTCCACCAGCTGCGCCAAGTTCCTCGCTCGAACTCGTTTCTTCTAAAAAACCTTTTGATCTCATTTCAGATCTCAACTGCATACGATTTTGTTGCGTTGAATTATCGGAACTATTAGATGAAGTATCCACCGCTTGATTTTTCTTAGTGTTCCCTTTGGCGGGACTCTGGACTTGAACCTTTCCTCCGACCATGAATACACTCGATTGTTTAGATAGTCTTTCATATCCCGTTCAAATTTTTTTATTTTATTCTGTAATAATTGAATTTTCATTTTGTCTAAATTTTCTTTGATTACTTGTGTATTTTTGTTAAACAAATCACTTGTTACTGTTTTTTTGTAATCTTCCTCCACATTAATAATCTCTGATTTCAGATTTTCTAAGTTGTTCTGAATGCATTGAACCGTAAGAAACATTAAGTTCATGGAATACTGATTCCCTATCGCGAACCATTTGTCGCGATATCCTTTGTCTTCTGGTAGTAAAATGGGCTGTAACGGGCTACGTAACCCTCTTGGAATACGGGCAACTTTGATGTATTCGGTAATGGTTGAGGCATGTAGACGTAAGTTCAGTTCTTTTTTCTTCAGGCTATCCAATTTTTTTAAACAATCAGATGTATCACTGTTAGGTTTTTCCCATTTCAGTCCGGCATTTTCTGCCTGCTGTAAAATGGCAATTTTTTCAGCTTCGGTAAACTGAAAGAGCTCTGCTCTAATATCGGTCATAGTGGTCATCTCTTCAAACGACATATTTTGTCTTAATTATAAACGAGTTGTATGTGGAGGCATATAAACAATCACACCTTAATATTCCAACTCTATAACGTATACCACTTAATGAAGACTCCACATGAGCCGCCTCCTCGGCTCTAATCAGCACACCAGTTTCAAACAAGTGGAAGGCTTCTTTGTTAAACGTAACAATTCTTTATTCTTCGTTAGTCAAAATCCAACATTCACGGATAATAATAAAACCATAAACATCATAGAAGGAGAAAAGTGGTATACTTATATTTGCGTGGCAGCTTCCAAATCATCTGTTTTCCAAATTGGATAGCCCCCCCAGAGACCCCGCCCGCCCCCCCAGGAAAAAAAAAAAAAAAAACCTTAAAAAAGCGAGCTGCACATACTAAAAGAGACATTTCGAGGGACAACCCCCCCCTTATTTTAAGCATGCGTATGAGCCCTATCCTATTTTTAATACCACAATTTTCAGTATTAAAACAATAATTAAAAAAACGTTTCAAACCCAGCTTTTGGTAAAATGTTGTTTTTAATTATTGTTTTTAATTACTGAAATTGTTTGGGATTTAAACAATTTGGATATGCTCACTACGCATGCTTGGGCAAAGGGGGCGTGTCCCCCGAAATGTCGCTTTTAGTATGTGCAGCTCGCTCTAAGGTCTGGCGTCTCTGGGCTATCCAATTTGGAAAACAGATGATTTGGAAGCTGCCACGCAAATATAAGTATACCACTTTTCTCCTTCTATGATGTTTATGGTTTTATTATTATCCGTGAATGTTGGATTTTGACTAACGAAGAATAAAGAATTGTTACGTTTAACAAAGAAGCCTTCCACTTGTTTGAAACTGGGGAACATTGGTGGACAGCCTTTTTCAAGTCTCTCCAGAGATGCTCAATTTGGTTTAGGTCAGGGCTCTGGCTGGGCCAGTCAAGAATGGTCACAGAGTTGTTTCGAAGCCACTGCTTTGATGTTTTAGATGGGTGCTTAGGGTCATTGTCTTGTTGGAAGAAGAACCTTTGGCCCAGTCTGAGGTCCAGAGCACTCTGGAAGAGGTTTTCATTCAGGATATCTCTGTACTTGGCCGCATTCATCTTTCCTTCAATAGCAACCAGTTGTCCTGTTCCTGCAGCTGAAAATCACACCATAGCATGATGCTGACACCATGATAATTCGCTGTTGGGATTGTATTGGGCAGTTGATGAGCAGTGTCTGGTTTTCTCAACATATACCGCTTAGGATTAACACCAAAAAGTTCAATCTTCGTCTCATCAGACCAGAGAATCTTATTTCTCATAGTCTGGGAGTCCTTCATGTGTTTTTTTGCAAACTGTATGCGGGCTTTCAGATGTCTTGCGGGCTTCCGGCGGCACACTCTGCCATAAAGCCCCGACTGGTATGGGGCTGCAGTGATAGTTGACTTTGTGGGAAATTCTCCCATCTCATACTTTCATTTTTGGAGCTCAGCCACAGTGATCTTTGGGTTCTTCTTTACCTCTCTCACCAAGGCTCTTCTCCCTCGACCTGGCCGTTCAGCCAAACTAAGCAATTGTGGAAGAGTTGGGCTCGTCCCAAACTTCTTCCATTTTAGGATTATGGAGGCCACTGTGCTCTAAGGAACCTTGAGGGCTGCGGAAATTCTTTTGTATCCTTGGCCAGATCTGTAAGAAACAATATATGGTTATGCACATCCAAAAACATTTTTGAAAAAAATTAACATAGGTGCACACTGGTGCAGCTCTAGTATACATACATATTCAAATATCAGTGGCACACTATAAACTAGAGAAACTATCAAAGAGGACATAGGAATTTTGAAAACAGCATTTCTGCTATCTAGGATACATGAAACATTTTTGAGGTTCTTAGTTCACATTTTTGATCAAAACTAATAGGTCCCCTGAAACGTCAACAGGACCTTAAAGGCAGGTGGTCCTACACTATTGTTACACTATTATTACCTCTCATGTTCAGACTTCCATACTTCAGGGAGTGAAGGCATCGACTTTTGAACACACTCCCGGATTTAAAAACCTTTGAAGATGGTGGCCAGAAACTCTGTCTTGCCACAAATTTCTGAGCTCCTTGGGCAGTCCTGTGAGCTGTGAGGTCTTATATAGACAGGTGTGTGCCGTTCCTAATCAAGTCCAATCAGTTTAATTAAACACAGCTGGACTCCAATGAAGGAGTAGAACCACCTCAAGGAGGATCAAGAGGAAATAGACAGTATGTGAGTTAAATATGAGTGTCGCAGCAAAGAGTCTGAATACTTATGACCATGTGATATTTCAGTTTTTCTTGGTTAATAAACTTGCAAAAACATCTGCATTTCTGTTTTTTTTTCTTTCAAGATGGGGTGCAGAGTGTACATTAATGAGCCCAAAAATAAATTTTTTGGATCTTACCAAATGCCTGCAATGAAAGAAAGAGTGAAAAACTTAAAGGGGTCTGAAACTTTCCATACCCACTGTGTGTGTGTATACATATATATATATATATGTATACACATATATAACTATATACATATATACAATATATATATTGTAAGGGGGTAAGCTCGGTGGTACAGCGAGGTCCCAGGGCAAATGGAGACACAGACAGCCTTGTAGCAGAAGCACGGTTCTTGTCCGGTGTTTATTTTGCGAAATGGCAGCCAAAACGTACGTCAATACAATATACAAAATAAACTCCTGCTCGTCCGAGCGCTAACTAAACAAAAGTAATCCTTACTATCGTCTTATAGCTTGGAGCTTGTGGTGTAGCCTCTCAGGCCCAGCTTCCTGGCCTGTAACTGCAGACACCCCCACAGTCAGCTGACTAGCTGACTTATACAGCCAGACGAAAGCCTGGAACATGGGGGAGCAGCCACCCACCCAACTCTTTGACTGCTCCCGGTAAAAGCCAGACCCGGACTAAGCTGTGTTTCCACAGCTAAACTACTTTGATAAACATGTGCCAACCGCCTAATGCAGCTGACACAAACTAAGTGACGGCTTACCCACCCGGCCAGGGCCCCGGGGACATGTTTTTCTCTGCCATACCCGAGCGAGAACTCTGAGGCTTACAATATATATTTTAAATATTATATATATTTATATATTAAAAAAAATTTTATTTGTCCCCTTTTCTAAAAAAAATTAAGGGGTCTAACCTACGCAGGTTCCACAGTTTAACACTAACCTGGAGCGAGAAATCTAAGGCTTGGTTACCATAAGCAAAGTGCTATGGTTTAAGAGAATGTGCTTTATTTGTGCTCAGCAACGGAGTTTGAGCCCAGGTTGGGTTACGCCCAGACAAACAATTACTGGCTGTTTGCTGAATTCTGTCCCGCCCAGGTCATGAACGAGAATGCGCAGCACAAGCTGATACAGTGAACAGGTCGCGGATGGGAGCACGCAGGAGCATTTATGTAGTGTGCATGGAAGAGAGAGAGAGTTTTAATTCACTGACTGCAATCAGTGAGTTAAGCGGCAGCTGAGTTAATGAACTGTGCAAGACGAGTTTTTATTGACTGACTGCAATCAGTGAGTGAAGAGGCAGCTGAGGCAATGAACTGTGCAGGATGAGTTTTCATTCACTGACTGTGATCAGAGGTCCTGCTGCAGATAAAGAGAGATCCCACGTCTGCAGTCCCACATAAAACAATTTTGCAACACAGATCTTCAGTCCCATGTAAACACAAACAGATAAAGCGTATAGTTTTGTTCTGCAGATCTGTATAGGTCAGAGGTGTAATAATCTGCAGGATATATCACTGAGCACTACTTTAGATACAAGCGCCAGGTGTTTCAGGGAACAAGCTGCACAAAGATCATCAGGGGAAATCTCCTGCTACAAATAGAGGGGCTTGTTTCTCCTCTCTGTAGTTTATCTTACTTCTGC